>CAUYLG010034803.1:0-56096 GCA_963573385.1 Cacajao melanocephalus | reverse complement strand
CCCTTGGATCTCCCTCATGAAGATGCTTTTTCCTTCTCTACCACATGGCTAGGCTTGCAATTTTCCAAACTTTTACACTCTGTTTCCATTTTAATTATAAGTTCCAACTTTAGGTCATTCTTTTTTTTTTTTTTTTTTTTTGAGACGGAGTTGCGCTTTTGTCACTCAAGCTGGAATGCAATGGTGCTATCTCAGCTGACTGCAACCTTTGCCTCCTGGGTTCAGGCGATTCTTCTGCCTCAGCCTCCCGGGTAGCTGGGATTGCAGGTGCCCGACACCACGCCCAGCTAATTTTTGTATTTTTAGTAGAGACAGGGTTTCACCATGTTGGCCAGGCTGGTCTGGAACTCCTGACCTCATGATCCACCTGCCTCGGCCTTCCAAAATGCTGGGATTGCAGGTGTGAGCCACTGCACCTGGCCTTCCTTTTTTTTTTTTTTCTAAGATGGAGTTGTGCTCTTCTCCCCCAGTCTGGAGTGCTGTGGTGCCATTTCAGCTCTCTGCAACCTCCCCCTCCCGGTTTGAAGCGATTCCCCTGCCTCAGCCTCCCAAGTAGCTGCGATTACAGGCGCCCACCACCACACTTGGCTAATTTTTGTATTTTTAGTAGAGATGGGGTTTCACCATGTTGACCCAGGTTGGTCTTGAACTCCTGACCTCAGGTGATCCACCCGCCTCGGCCTCCCAAAGTGCTAGGATTACAGGCATGAGCCACAGTGCCCGGCCGGTCATTCTTTTACTCTCATATATGATCATAGGCTTTTAGAAGCAGCTACATTACTTTTTGAATGTTTTGCTACTTAGAAATTTCTTCTGTCACATACCCTAGGTCATTGCTCTTAAGTTTGGTCTTCCACAAAGGCCCAGGGCATGGACACAATGCAGCCAAGTTCTTTGCTCAGGCATAACAAAGACGACCTTTGCTCCAGATCCCATAACTTCCTCATTTCCATCTGAGACCTCATCAGCCTGACCTTTCCTGTCTGTATTTCTTTCTTTTCTTTTCTTTTTTTTTTTTTTGACACCGATTGCAATCTTACAATCTCACCTCACTGCAACCTCCCAGGTTCAAGAGATTCTCAAGTAGCTGGGACTACAGGTGTGTGCCACTATGCCCTGCTAATTTTTTATTTTTAACAGAGAAGGGGTTTTGCCATGTTGGCCAGGCTGGTCTCGAACTCCTGACCTCAACACATCTGCCCGCCTCGGCTTCCCAAGGTGCTGGGATTACAGGCGTGAGCCACCATGCCCAGTCTACTGTCCATATTTCTACCAGTATTTTGGTTGCAACCACTGACCAGTCCCTAATAAGTTCCAGACATTCCCTGGCCTTGCTGTCTCCTCAGCCCTTCAAAATTTTCCAACCTCTCTTATTTCCTGATTCCAAAGCTGCTTCTACATCTTCAGGTATCTTTACAGCCACATCCCACTCTCCATACCAATTTTCTGCCTTAGACCAATTGTGTTGCTATAAAGGAATACCTGGGGCTGGGTAATTTATTTTTAAAAAGATTTATCTGGTTCACGGTTCTGCAGGCTATCCAAGAAGCACAGTGTCAGCATCTGCTTCCTATGAAGGCCTTGGGAAGCTTCCTTTCCTGGCAGAAAATGAAGGGGAACCTGCATGTGCAGATTACATGGCAAGATAGAAAGGAAGAAAGACAGGAGTAGGTGTCAGCCTCTTTTCTTTCATTCTTTCTTTTTTTTTTTTTGAGATGGAGTCTTGCCCTGTTGCCCAGGCTGGAGTGCAGTGGTGAGATCTCAGCTCACTGCAACCTCTGCCTCCTGGGTTCAACCGATTCTCCTGCCTCAGCCTCCTGAGTAGCTGGGATTACAGGCATGTGCCACCAGACCCATCTAATTTTTATAATTTTTAGTAAAGATGGGGTTTCATCATGTTGGCCAGGCTGGTCTCGAACTCCTCACCTCAGGGTGATCTGCCCACCTCGGTCTCCCACAGTGGTGGGATTACAGGCATGAGCCACTAGGCCCAGCCAGTGTCAGGCTCTTTTGAACAAGCAGTTCTTGTGGAAACTAAGAGTGAGAACTCAGTCACTACTGCAAGAATGGCACCAAGTCATTCATGAGGGATCCACCCCAAGGATCTAAACACCTCCTACCAGGTCCCACCTTCAATACTGGGGATCATAGGCTGGACATGGTGGTTCATGCCTGTAATCCCAGCACTTTGGGAGGCCAAAGCAGGTGGATTACCTGAAGTCAGGAGTTTGAGACTAGCCTGACTGACAAGGTGAAAACCTGTCTCTACTAAAAATACAAAAATTAGCCAGGCGTGGTGGCTGGTGCCTGTAATCCCCGCTACTGTAGAGGCTGAAGCAGGAGAATTGCTTGAACCCAGGAGGCAGAGGTTCCAGTGAGCCAAGATCATGCCACGGCACTCCTACCAGAGCAACAGAACAAGACTCTATCTCAAAAAAAAAAAATGGAGAATTATATTTCAGCATGAGATTTGGAGGGGACACGTATCCAACCTGTATCATCATCTTACAGCACAGAAAGTCAGGAACAAATGGATATTTGTGAATATAGAATGAAAAGAGTAGTCACGGCACCAGTTGAGAACAACACTTTGTTAGGTCGGGGTGACATTGTATAGTAGCCGATAAATGCATGTTGCTTTTTCTGTCATAGGCATGACACATAGACTCAAGAATTAAGGAATGAGATGACGAGTCATACCTCTCACTGTTAGACTTAATTAATGACTTGCAAAAATGTTGTTTCCTCTCTCTGCAATCCTGAACTCCCCAGTTCCGAGGTTTTTAGCACTAAAGATAAAAACACATTTTCTGAGGTGTATTTGGCAACAGCCTCTTAGTCATTTCAAGTTTCTTATGCCACTGGACAAACAGGCCACAAAAATGGGCAGGAGTTACTGGTTAGGCTGGGTTGACTGACTCAGTCAAGAGGAAATAGGGTTGCTAGTGTCCAGTTGGGTAGAGACGAGTATGGAAGACACTCAGGGAAGCCTCTGGGGTCGTTCCTGCTGCTACCATGTTCAAGTAAAAAGTTAATGGAAGACTAAAGCAACTCCGTATTGGTGGAACCACCAAAGGCTCTGAATTTAGAACAGGTAGTGGAGGAAGGAAGTGATAAATACCAGCCACGGCCTCTTGATCAGTTGTAGAAAGAGAGATTTCTACTTGAATATTCTTACTTTACGTGTTACTCCTGTGTATGTATATATTTACTTATGTTTTAAAATTAACTTTCTTTTACTCTTTCCATTGTTCTAGTAGAAAGTGAAGGATGTGGTGGTGAACTTCATCACTGGGTCCATAGGTTACAGAAAATAGGGATCAGGATGGAACTGGAGAAGCAAAGGAGCTTACTCAGAAATTCTGGACTTGGGTCTGGATGCAGTAACTGATGAGACTCTTGACTCCCTTTGGGGGAAGGGGTGAATGTCCCTTCAGTTGCATATGGAACAGTTGCATTATGAAGGGGGCATTTCTGAAACTGTATGTATAAGGAGGTGGCTGCTGAGCAGACAAAGGGTGGCCTGTGGTAGACAAATGCTGGTTTTGCCTGTGCAGCATATGTCCTCCTTCTTTGTTTTTTTTTTTTTTTTTTGAGATGGAGTTTCTGTCTTGCTGCCCAGGCTGGAGTGCAATGGCACGATATCTGCTCACTGCAACTCCGCCTCCCAGGTTCAAGCGATTCTCCTGCATCAGCCTCCTGAATAGCTGGGATTACAGGCATGCCCCACCACGCCCTTCTCATTTTGTATTTTTAGTAGAGATGGGATTTCTCCATGTTGGTCAGGCTGGTCTCTCCCAACCTCAGGTGATCCGCTCCCCTCAGCCTCCCAAAGTGCTGGGATTACAGGCGTGAGCCACCGGCTGGGGCCTGTCCTTCTTTTAGTAACAACCCCTCCTGTTTCCTATGGGAACTCCTCTACTCCAGTAATTCCACACGCTCTTGATGTAACTGCCCATTAAGTTCTTTTTTTTTAAATTGCATTTTAGGTTTTAGGGTACATGTGAAGAACATGCAAGATTGTTGCATAGGTACACACATGGCAGTGTGATTTGCTGCCTTCCTCCCCATATATCTGGCATTTCTCCTCATGCTATTTTCTCATGCTGATGGGGTAAGCAAGTGATCTAGCTTAGGACAATACAACTCTCTGAGGAACTTGAACCTTCAGTACAATAACATGAAGATAGGGAAAAAAACAGTTGGAGCACATTCATCTCAATCAGGGTATCCTGTATGTTAAAGCTGACTACCAGATCCCTAAAAGTTGTCTTGATTCGTGTCCTTTCTAAGGTTCAGTTATTCGGAATTCTTCTTTCACTCTGTGATCCCATTCTTCTTCCAGTAAATTCCTTTTGTTCCTTCATGAGAATAAATCAGGTTTGATTTCTTACAGTAATCAATACCCTATTACATATTGCTGAATGAAAAAGGCAAGTCGGCTGGGTGCGGTGGCTCACGCCTGTAATCCCAGCACTTTGGGAGACCGAGGCAGGTGGATCACAAGGTCAGGAGTTCAAGACCAGCCTGGCCAAGATGGTGACACCCCATCTCTAAAAAGAAAACAAAATTAACAATATAAAAAAAAAGAAAGAAAGAAAAGAAAAAAACAAGTCATAAAGCAGTATGGATGAAAGTAGATCAAGATGGAAGATGGAGCATTTCCCCCACACACTGCTCCTCGCTTAATGTTTGGAAATGACAGAAATGATACATCTTAAAAAATGTACATATAGTGCCTGGAAACTAGAAGAGGTATTTCGGTAGACCTAGAATTACAAGGAATCTATGAAAGACTAAAGGCAGATGTGATTAGAAACACAAAGGAAACTAAGCTCTTGATTTAGGCAAGCAGGCAAAAAAATGTTGCAAAAGGCAGGAACATTTTGGAGGAGGGCTCATTCCAAGCTTAGAGATAATAGAAACTTGTAACAAGAGAGCCAAGACTGATTGCTTGAAGGCTAAAACAAAGGCAGTCTTGTGAGGAGAAGCCCTTACGCTACAGAAGCAATGTAGCATCCAGCAAACTAATGGATACTATGAAAGAAGTTCTCCCACCCCTGGAAGACTACCTAGGAGTGCACGCTCTCCAGCAGCACACCTACTGTACCACAACCCCAAAGTAGGCTTTGCTGAACACAACCCACTATTCTTGCAAAGCTCAGAGAAAATTTCAAATCAGCAAGTAGTATAATTCCCTTTATTTGTTCTTTGTTAAAAAAAAAAAAAAAAAAAAACGAACCTCACCAAACCTATTTGTGGAGAGCATATATACATTTTATATGCATAAAAAGGGTGTGGAACTACAGCCTGAGCAACATATTGAGACCCTAAGATTTAAAAAAAAAATTGCCAGGAGTGGTGGTGCATACCTGTAGTCCCAGCTACTTGGTAGGCTGAGGTGGGAGGATCACTTGAGCCCAGGAGGTGGAGACTGGAGTGAGCTGTGATCATGCCACTGCACTCTAACCTGGGCAACAGAGCAAGACTCCATCACACACACTCAAAGAAAAGGGTCTAAGGCCGGTCCCGGTGGCTCATGCCTGTAATCCCAGCACTTTGGGAGGCTGACGCAGCTGGATCACTTGAGGCCAGGAGTTCGAGACCAGCCTGGCCAACATGGTGAAACCTGGTCTCTACTAAATAGACAAAAATTAGCTAGGCGTGGTGGCACGCGCCTGTCCTCCCAGCTACTTGGGAGGTTGAGGTGGGAGAATCACTTGAACCTGGGAGGCGGAGGTTGCAGTGAGTCAAGATTGGGCCACTGCACTCCAGCCTGGGCGACAGTGAGACTCTGTAACAAAAAAAAGGGGGGGGTCTAGAAGAATATACAGCAAACTATTAACAAGGATTACTCCCTACTGATGATCAGAAAACAACTTATACTTTTTACTTTATAGGATCTTTGTTTAGATTTATTTTCTTTTTCTTTTCTTTTACAATAAGCAAAGGTCTCTTTCATTATTGATTTTTTCTTCATATATTTTTAAAATTGAGATATAATTCATATGCCGTAAAATTCACTATTATTCTTCTTCTTTTTTTTTTTTTTTTTTTTTTTTTTGCCAGAGTCTCGCTCTGTTGCCTAGGCTGGAATGCCGTGGAACAATCTTGGCTCACTGCAACCTCCGCCTCCCAAGCCCAAGAGATTCTCCTGCCTCAGCCTCCCAGGTAGTTGGGTAGTATTTTTTAGTAGAGACGGGGCCTTGCCATGTTGGCCAGGCTGGTCTCAAACTCCTGACCTCAAATTATCCACCAGCCTCAGCCTCCCAAAGTGCTGGGATTACAGATGTGAGCACTGTGCCCGGCCAGATTCACTCTTAGAGAGTATACAATTCAATGTTTTTGGTGTACTCACAAGGTTATGCAACTATCACTAATACCCAACTTTAGCTATTTAATATTCTAGAACATTGTCATCATCTCATAAAGAAATCCCATGCACCTTTGCAGTCACTCGCAGTTCCTCCTTTCCCCAACCCTTGGCAACCACTTCTTGTCTCTATAAATTTACCTCTTCTGAACATTTCATACAAATTAAATCACACAGTATGTAGCCTTTTATGTTAGCCTCTTTCACTTAGCATATTTTCAAGATTTTTCCATGTTGTAACATGTATCAGTACTATATTCTTTTTAATGGCTAAATAATATTAAATTACATGAATCTATCACATTTTATCTATTCATCAATTGATAAACATTTGAGTTGTTTCTACTTTGGGGCTATCATGAATAATACTACCATGAACATTTGTGTACAAGTGTTTGTGCAAACACATGTTTTCAATTCTTTTTTTTTTTTTTTTAATGGAGCCTTGCTTTTTCACCCAGACTGGTGTGCAATGGCACTATCTCGGCTCACTGCAACCTCCGCCTCCTGGGTTCAAGCGATTCTCCTGCCTCAGCCTCCCCAGTAGCTGGGATTACAGGCATGTGCCACCATACCAGGCTAATCTTTTTTTTTGAGACAGAGTCTCGCCCTGTCGCCCAGGCTGGAGTGCAGTCATGTGATCTCAACTCACTGCAACCTCTGCCTGCCAGGTTCAAGGGATTCTTCTGCCTCAGCCTCCCTGAATAGCTGGGATTACAGACGTGCACCACCATGCCCGGCTAATTTTTGTATTTTTAGTAGAGACGGGGTTTCACCGTGTTGATCAGGCTGGTCTCAAACTCCTGACCTTGTGATCCACTCACCTCAGCCTCCCAAAGTGTGGGGATTGCAGGTGTGAGCCACTGCACCCGGCCATGTTTTCAATTCTTTTGGGTATATATCTAAGAGTGGCATTGCTGGGCCATATGGTAATTGTTTTTCTTTTTAAATTTTAAAAGGCAAAGTTTAATCATACTTATGAAGCAAGACTTTTCACAAGAATTCAGTATAAATTCAACCTCCATATTTCAGTTAACTTCAAACCTTGTTTCAAATTATCCTTTCTAAGTTTCAATAATATGCCAAATAGGACAACCAGTAAACTTTTATTGGTTAAGATATCAATCCAAGATTTTTATTAAGTTGTTAATGAAGGAACTAAAAATAGGTAAATGAAAATGTTGTAACACTTTAAGTTTCCACTTATGAGTATGAACAAAGGAATTTAATCACTTTGAGTCCCAATTACAGATGAATCTTTTATTTCACGGGTGTTGGATATGTGCTTTTTTTTAAGACAAAAATTCTACAGCATGGTTTTACTATCTAAATTAGATTGAGTAAGTCGCATCTCTGTGTGCCACACAGAACTTTTAGATGATGAGAGTAGTGGGGAAAAGGTTCTGCAATTCCTGACAGTATAGTACTCACACAGTAAATCCTTAACAAAAACTCCTGAACTCTGAGTATATGCCTTATAATCTTATGCACAGAAATTTATCTGATAGTATAGAAATTTGGAAAACATCAGGATTAAAAGCAGAGTGTTGCAGGAAAAATTCAGAACAGGAAACAAATTTTGCTCACTCATTTTCCTACAAATGTTCAGTGTATTAATTCAAGGTAAACTATATTAGGAATATTAGGCTGTGTTTCACTATTTGAGGAAATGCCAGACTGTTTTCCAAAGCAGTAGAACCATTTACATTCCTACCAGCAATGTGTGAAAGTTCTGATTTCTCCACGTCCTCACCAACACTTGTTATTGTCCAATGTATTCATTTTTGTGATTAAGATAATCTGCAATAGACACTTCTCAGGAGAACTTTGGAACCACCCTAGACACACAGGTGTTGGTTCCCAGATACCAAGTTTGTACACATGATTCTGTTCTGTGGCCACAGACGATTAGACTGGGAGTGGGAATTGGTCCAAACAGAACCAAGAAGCCCTTTCCCTGGGGCCCTTGGAATTGAAGCTGAGATAGTCCAGTCTCTGTCCGATTGCTCTCTTAAACAATGGAAGAGAAGAAAACTCCAGAGCTGTTAGTAATCATTTTAGTAATCATTCTATGGACCAGGAAGCACCAGGAATCAATTGACAATGTGAGAGAAGAATAAAGAAAATATTTATTGAGAAACAGAGCTCAGAGATGGCAAAAGGACTTCTAGGGTTCTCTGTAATGTTTGAGACTTTGGTCCTGAGGCCAAGTTTTTCCTGTCTTTAGATTTCTCAAGCTACTCTTGTATTCTTATAAAGCATCCCCTTTCTTGCATAAATTAATGTGAGTTTGTTTCTGTTACTTGCAACTCAAAGAACATTAACTAATACAGAAATTAAACATGAAAAATGGCAAAAAGGAGTTCTATAAAACAAATACAACAGGCAACTTCTGTAGACAGCCAAAGACAGAAAATCAGACAGTCATGTGCCAGAGTAATGACGTTTTGGTGAACAATACACCACATATACTATGGTGGTCCCATAAGATTATAATGGAGCTGAAAAATTCCTATCACCTAGTGACGTCTTGATGATCCTGACCCTGTGTTGGTCTAGGCTAATGTGTGTGTTTGTGTCTTTGTTTTTAACAAACAGTTTAAAAAGTAAAAATATTAAAAATAAAAAATAGAGGCCGGGCGCGGTGGCTCACGCCTATAATTCCAGCACTTTGGGACGACGAGGCAGGCAGATCACGAGGTCAAGAGAGCGACACCATCCTGGCTAACACAGTGAAACCCTGTCTCTACTAAAAATACAAAAATTAGCCAGGCATGGTGGCGTGCGCTTGTAGTTTCAGCTACTCAGGAGGCTGAGGCCGGAGAATCACTTGAACCTGGCAGGCAGAGGTTGCAGTGAGCAGAGATCGTGCCACTGCACTCCAGCCTGGTGACAGAGTGACACTCCATCTCAAATAAAATAAAATAAAATAAAAATAGAAGAAAGCTTATAGAATAAGAATATAAAGAATATTTTTGAATAGCTATACAATGTATTTGTGTCTGCTGTAATAATTTTGTAACCATCACTGTTGAGGTGAGCTCAAGTATTGCAAGTATCTGCTTAAAATGCCATGTGACACTAATCATCTCCATGTGAGTAATTCATATCTCCAGGAAAAAGTGATCCCTCATAGTTCTTGCATATTTTTCATAATGTTTACTGCAATACTGTAAACCTTGAGTAACAGTATGGGACCCATATGGAGTGCCACTAATGATGCTGGAACTGTCCCCAGGTAGCAGAGAAAAGTCATGACATTACAAGAAGAACTGGAATTGCTTGATATGTTCTGTAGATTGAGGACTTCAGCTGCTATTGCCTGCCATTTCAAAATAAATAAATCCAGTGTAAGGACAATTGTAAAAATAAAAATAAAAAAAAGAGAGAGAGAGAGAAAAGTGAAAACCAACACTTGAGAAAACCTTGTACTTTCTGTGAAATACCCTTACATCTTGTATTGAAAATGCAGTTTTTATGTGGGGGCAGGATTGCTATAAGAAAGTGATGGGGAGAGATAGCACGGGAAGAAAAGCCAGCTATAGGTGAAGGGGAGGAAAGCAGCAAATCACACTGCCACGTGTGTACCTATGCAATATCTTGCATGTTCTTTACATGTACCCCAAAACCTAAAATACAATAAAAATTAAAAAAATACATAAATAATAATGAGGAACCAAATAAATAAGTAAATAAATAAATATTAGTATAGAGTAAAATTTCATACAACTGATATACTTTGTTCTTTATAAGATTTACCGGACTAGGCAAGGTAAGTCTACGTTAACTAAAAATTTTATCAATTTAAATATTATAGTGCCATTATGTTTTATTTTTAATTAAATCTAAATTTATTAATAAAAAAGAGAAACTGTGGATATCCTAAAGCTTCTCAGGGGTTTTAAGCTGAGAACCAAGTAAATATATTTACCGTACACATTTTATTTATGGCTTATTTGCATTGAGGGAAGAAAAAAGAAACTAAGTGAAACCAAATCGCAAGAATGAATAGAATCAGACAGTGGTTCATTGGGTTTGATCCTACCCATAGAGATTAAGATGCACCAAGTGTGGATATAGGCCATGTACTTTCCTTTCTAACAGCCTTTTAGGTCTTGGCTGCTTTGCTGGTCTAGACAGTCTGCCCCAACTTTCTACTCAAATTGTCCTCTGTAGAACAGCAACATCCATATCCCCTGAGAGATTCCTGGAAATACAGAATCTCAGATCAGCCCAGTCTTATTAAACTGAATTTTAACAAGATTCTCTGGTGAATTGCAAGTACATTATAGTTTGAGAATTACAGCACTAGAGCATAAAGTTTGTTTTCTTAATAAATGATGCAAACATGAAAAACAGAAAAATTAGTGATAGAGATCCTCCATACCATATCCATATATACTCTAATCATTTGTGTAAATTGACATGAAACAAGAGGGTAAAGCAAGTTGGAATGGTTTACTTTATATGGTACTTCATATAATGCAAACATATAAATAAAAAGATTATGGGTATTAGTAAAAACACTGAAGGTAGATAATATTATTATAGAGCTGAATAATATATGATTACTGGATTAGGTAAACTATTGGATTGTGACTTGAAAAATTATTGTCTTAGTTTAAACACTATTAAGATTGATATTAAGTATACTGGCAATAAATAATAGTGTCTCAGAGAAATAACCCTATAGGTGCCCAAATTCTACTAAATATGGGCCCAGTGTTTACTAAATCTTTCAGGAATTCAAGATAACTTTTCATACTGTTATTTAATGTAAAGTACAGGATTTTCTGTCTCTTTTCCTATGATTCTTATTCCTCTAATGGGGTCATTTCTAACTTGTCAATTCAGATGCCTCATGTCCGTCGAACATATTTTCTAATGTGTCACTAAAGTGGTAATTTATCTGTCTTTGTCCCTTATCACTGGGTATGAAATATTTAATAATTGACACTTTGCACAGTCCATATTAAATCATTTTGTCAGCAGACATTCATTTGTTGGTCTCCACACCATTATAGTTCCTGCTTTCTATGGTTTGAAAAGAGCAAATCTGAATTGCTGTAAGAAACCACCGTTATCAATGGTGGGAGTGTTAAATAATCATCATATTTGTTCTCTGGTGAGTTTTGAATAACTTTAGAAAGGAACAATAATTTCAAAATATCCTGCATTTTTGGAAATAGCAATAGTTTCTATATTTTACATTTCTGGAAATAGCAATCAATGTGGAAAAGGGAAGCACTGTGATTAAAGGAAAATCATTGCTGTTTGTTCATAGTTAGAAGAGTCAAACCATGATATTAGGACTGTGAACAAGACATTGACTTGAAACCTATGTGTTCTCTATAAAACAAATAGATGATAAGCCCCAGCCTCCATTCTACCTCTAACATTACATGATTAAAAAAAAAATTGACTAATGCTACTTCTTTGAGAATAAAACGGTTATAACATCCACTTTATAAATCTCATGCAGGCATTTGAAATTAAATGTGAATACTGACCACCTCTTACTTTTTTTAATTCTGAAGCAAGGAGTTCAGTGATGATATTTGAATCATTATATGCCCTAAAGACATAAGAATATCTGAGCCAGTGAAATTTTTAACATCCCATTAATAGCACTACACCGGTAACCACAAAGGCACAGTTTTTGCCATAATTTCTTGATACGCATGTTCATATTAACACAAATAATAGTTGGCTAGAATCTAAAAACATGACTAATGAATCGTGGGGGAAAGAGAGAGACAAAGGACGCTTCAAGAAACAAAAAGGAAATTGAATAGAGATTTATGACTAGATAATAATGGCTAAGTAGATATCCTGCTTAGATAAGTACATGCACATGTTGATGTAAAGGGGTAAAAAGTATAAATGCAAATACTTTAATGAATATTCTGATTAAACAACACACTTCTAAATAAAATATGGGTAAAATATAAAATAGAAAAAGAAATTGTAATTGTTTTTGAACAAAATAAAAATAAAAACACATTATCAAAACTTGTGGAATGCATCAAAAGCAGTGCTTTAGTGCTTAGATGTCTATTTACAGCATTGATTGCATAGACTAGACAAGAGGAAACCAATTATCTAAGCTTCTATCTTAGAAAATTAAGAAGATTTAATTAAATCTAAAGTAAGTAGAAGAAAAGAAATACTAAAAATTAGAACAGGGAACTATAGACAAAAAGCGATGAAACAAAAATCGGTTCTTTGAAAAATATTAATGTAATTGATTAGCTTCTAGCAAGGATAAATAAGAAAAAAATACAGAAAAAACTCATATCAAAATGAAAAAAGGGACATTACCACAGATCCAAAAAATATTGAAATGATAGTAAAAAATACTATAAAGAACTCTATGTCCATAAATTTGATAATATAGATAACACAGACCTATTCCTTGAAAGATAGAATCTGCCAATACCTACACAAAAAGAAACAGACAGTGTGAATAAGCTTATATCTATTAAATAAATTTAATTAATAGTTAATATGCTTTCAAAATAAGAAGCACCAGGCCCAGATAGATTCACTGGTGAATTCTATTATGTATTTAAATAAAAAGTTAGATACAGCTAATAGATGCAGTTAAAACACTTAACAAAATCCAACATCCATTTCTTATAAAAATCTAAGCAAACTGCTGATAGATGGAAAATTCCTCAATTTAATAAAGAATAGCAATAGAAAACCTACAGCTAATATTGTACTTCATGGTGACAAGCTTGAAGCTTTCCCAGTAACATCAGGAAGAAGGCAATGATGTACCAGTCATAACTGTGTTCAATATTGTACTGGAAATCCTAGATAATGCAGTTAGCACAAGGAGGAAATATATAAAGATTGTGAAGGAAGAAATAAAGTTTCCTTTGTTAGCAGATGACACTATCATCTACGTAGGAAATCCCAAAGAATTGACAACAAACTACTTCTGGAACTGAGAAGCCATTATAGCAAAATTGCAGGATACAATTTAGTAAACAGAAGTCAATTGTTTCCTATAACTTAGCAAAGAAGAAATCAAATATGAAATTAAAAACATAATACCATTTACATTAGCAAATGCGAAATGAACACAGATGAAAATTTAATAAAATATATACAAGACTTTTATGCAGAAAGGTACAAAACTCTGTTGGCAGAAATCAAAGTACAGCAAAGTTAATAAAGAGAGAGTGCATGTTTATAAACATACACAGTTTTGTCACTAGGTTGACAATATTGTCAAGATGTTATAGTCTCCCCAGATTGATCTGTGGATTCAATGTAATTCCAATCAAAATCCCAGCAAGTCATTTTTGTGGTTATTGATGAATTAATTATGAAGTTTATATGGAGAGAGAAAAGACTCATAATAGCCAACATAATATTTAAGGAGTAAAACAAAGTTGAAGGACTGACAATATCCAACCTTAAAACTTACTATAAAGCTACAGTAACCAACACAGTATGATATTTGTGAGAGAACAGACAAATAGATTCATAGAACAAAATAGAGAGCCCAGAACTAGACACACATATATATCATCTACTAATAATTGACAAAAGAGTAAAGGCAATACAATAAAGAAAAGATAGACATTTCAACAAATGGTGCTGTAATAACTGGACATTCATATGCAAAAATATATTAAAAAAAGAATCTAGACACAGATCTTACAATCTTCAGAAAAAATAACTCAAAATGGATTACATATATACCTGTAAAACACAAATCTATGTAAGTCCTAGAAGACAACATGAGAAAATCTAGATGACCCTGGATTTAGTAATGACTTCAGGTACAACACCAAATCCTGATCCATGAAATAAATAGTTGATAAACTTGACTTCAGTAAAAATAAAAATTTCGCCTCTGTGAAAGACATGGTCCAGTGAGTAACAAAAAAAGCCATGTACTGGAAGAAAATATTTTTGAAAGACATACATGATAAAGGACTGTCATTCAAAATACGCAAAATAACTTTTTACAACTCAATAAGAAAACAAACAGCCTGGTTAAAAACGGACCAGGGACCTTAACAGGTCCTCAACATACACAGATTGCAAATAAGTAAGTGAAAAGATGTCCTACATCATATGCCATTAAAGAGATGCAAATTAAAACAGCAATGAAATACCACTACACTTCTATTAGAATGGCCAACATTAAGAATACTGGCAACACCAAATGAGCATGTGGAACTCTTGTTAACTTGTGGGGGGAATGCAAAATGGTATCGGCATTTTAACAGACAGTGAAACATAGTATTTTCATACAATCCAGTAATCATGCCCCTTTTTATTTATTCAAAGGAGTTAGAAACATATGTAGTCACAAAAGCCTATACACACATTTTTATATAAACTTTTTACATAATCTCCAAAACTTGGAAGTAATCAAGGTGCCTTTAAGTACGTGAATGGATAAAACCATGGTACATCCAGACAATGGAATATTATTTAGCCGCAAACAGAAAGGGGCTTCCAAGTTGTATATGTGTGTTATTAAGTGAAATCTTATCCGTGTAATACTAAGAAATCTTTTATATATAGTACTAAGTGAAAGAATATAATGTGAAGAGATTTCATGCTGTGTGATTAAACTATATAGAATCTTGGGGAAGGTAGTTACCAGTGGTTATGTGGAAGGGAGAGAAGGACAAGTTCTCAGAGCACAGAGGATTTTTATAGCACTGTATTTACTTTTTACAGTACTTTAATGGTGGGTACATATCATTATAAAATTGTCCAAACAACAGGATGTACAACACTAAATGTAAACTATGAACTCTGTGATAATGTTGTGTCCATGTAGGTTTACCAATTTTAACAAACGTACCACTCTTGTTGGGAATGTTGATAATGGGGAGAAGTTATGCATGTGCAGTTACAGAGGATATAAGAAATCTTTGTACCTTACACTCAGTTTTGCTGTGTTTTTAAAATTGGTCTAAAACACTCTATTAAAAAAATTCTCATCAGTGTTACATTAAAATTTTGTTTATTACACAGCATTTATCTTCTGTAGAATACGCCATAGATCATAGTCCCTGAAACATATGATTATTAATTAAAACCTGCTATACTCCAGGTGTGGCATAAGATAAATACCATTAGGTAATTTATGTAAGTGAAATCAAATATAAGAACTCAGCATCAGTACAAATTTGCATACTCCTATCATAGCATACCATCAATGAGACATTGCTTATCTTTATATCTGATCCGTGCAAGCTGTCTCTCTGTCCCCGGCCCCCGCCCCTGCTGAGCCCTTTTTTACTGAGAGGGAGTCTCACTCTGTCGCCCAGGCTGGAGTGTATTGGTGCGATCCTGGCTCACTGCAACCTCTGCCTCCCAGGTTCAAGCAATTCTCCTACCTCATCTTCCGGAGTAGCTGGGATTACAGATGTGCGCCACCACGCCGGGCTAATTTTTGTATTTTCAGTGGAGACGGGGTTTCACCGTGTTGATCAGCCTGGTCTTGAACTCCTGACCTTGTGATCCACCTGCCTCAGCTTCCCAAAAGGCCAGGATTATAGGCGTGAGCCACCGTGCCCAGCTTGTCTCTTCTTATAAGCGGAGGACAGCTATATTGGGATTTGTAAAAAAAAAAAATAAAAAAAAAAAAAGAAAAAAAAAAGAAATACACCACACACCACAGTTTTTTTTTTCCTTGAAATACATAGTATTTCCTGCACAATTGCTACTGAATCCACTTAGAAACATTGTCACCTGAGTTTACATGTGATAGTTCTCTAAAATACAAAAATTTATTATTTGATTTTTTTATTCTCTTTAATGAATTTGTTTTTTAAGAATCAAATTAAAATTTATTTTTGTCTTTAAATTTTATTTTGTCTTTAAAATTTATTTTTGTCTTTAAATAATATGCGAAATACCATCTGGAATAGGCCTAAGACATGATTCCTTATTTAGCCTAATATGAGTTCACCAGTTTAATACAATTCTGGCATAGAATAGAGAAATTGGGGAATTTTATTCAAACAATAGCTTAATAATTGTTATTTTTAAAAAAGGTTTTATAATATTTTCCTATGGAGAAGTTTTCAATTCAATTCTACAACACTCCTATAATAAAATTTGTTATACAATATGGTGTATATTTCCTAAAGTCTTACTTGTGATTACAGTTATCCCCTAGTATCCATGGACGACTGGTTTCAGGACCCACATGAATACCAAAATGTGAGGATGCTCAAGTGCCTTCTATAAAATGGTGTAGTAATTGCGCATAACATACACATATCCTCCTGTATAATTTAATTTTCTTTCATTCTTACAGTGTTTTTCTCTTTATTCCTAGCATCCATGTTTCATAAACATAATGCATCTATGTATCTCTCTGAGAAATTTTACCTCGTAATGGGATTGCAGGATCAAATGGAAGATCTACTTTTAGCTCTTGAAGGAATTTCCATGCTGTTTTCTACTGAAATTTTACTAATTTACATTCCCACCAGGGAGGTATAAGCATTCCCTTTGGCCTACATCTACACCAACATCTATTGTTTTCTGACTTTCTAATAATGGTCACTCTTGCAGAAATAAGGTGGTATCGTATTCCAGTTTTAATTTTCCTGATGATTAGTGGTATTGCCAATAAAGCACATTTCCTTGATAATTAGTGGTATAGAGCATTTTTAAGGCATTCTTCTGAGATCTTTTACTTTCTTATATTTATTATTATACTTTAAGTTCTGGGGTACATGTGCAGATCATGCAGGATTGTTACATAGGGATACACATGCCATGGTAGTTTGCTGCCTCCATCCCTCAGTCACCTACATTAGGTATTTCTCCTAATGTTATCCCTCTCCAATCCCTCCACACACTGCTATCCCTCCCCTAGCCCCCCATCCCCTAACAGGCCCTGGTGTGTGATGTTCCTCTCCCTGTGTCCATGTGTTCTCATTGTTCAACACCCACTTATGAGTGAGAATATGCTGTGTTTGGTTTTCTGTTCTTGTATCAGTTTGCTAAGAATGATGGTTTCCAGCTTCATCCATGTCCCTGCAAAGGACATGGACTCATCCATTTTTATAGCTGCATAGTAATCCATGGTGTATGTGTGCCACATTTGCTTTATCCAGTCTATACTTGATGGGCATTTGGGTTGGTTTCAAGTCTTTGCTATTGTAAACAGTGCTGCAATGAACATACATGTGCTTGTGTCTTTATAACACAACAATTTATAATCCTCTGGGTATATACCCAGTAATAGGATTACTGGGTCAAATGGTATTTCTATTTCTAGATCAATGAGGAATCGCCAACTGTCTTCCACAATGGTTGAACTAATTTGCACTCCCACCAACAGTGTAAAAGCATTCTCCACATCCTCTCCAGCATTTGTTGTCTCCAGATTTTTTAATGATCACCATTTTAACTGGAATGAGATGGTATCTCAATGTGGTTTTGATTTGCATTTTTTAATGACCAGTGATGATGAGCGTTTTTTTATATATTTGTTGGCTGCATAAATGTCTTCTTTTGAAATGTGCCTGTTTATATCCTTCACCCATTTTTTGATGGGGTTTTTTTTTCTTGTAAATTTATTTTACTTCTTTTTAGATTCTGGATATTATCTCTGTCAAATGGTTAGCTTGCAAAAATTTTTTCCCATTCTGTTGGTTGGTGGTTCACTCTAATGATTGTTTCTTTTACTGTACAGAAGCTCTTAAGTTTAATTAGATCCCATTTGTCTATTTTGGCTTTTGTTGCCATTGTTTTTGGTGTTTTAGTCATGAAGTCCTTGCCTATGCTTATGAGTATTTTTTTTATATGTTTGTTGGCCATTTGTATATCTTCTTTTGAGAAATGTCTATTTGTGGCCTTTGCCCATTTTTGAATTATTTATTTATCTTTTTCTTGTTGATTTGCTTGAGTTCCTTATAGATTCTGGATACTAGGCCTTTGTCAAATCCTTAGTTTGCAAATATTTTCTCTCATTCTGTGAGGTATCTATTTACTCTGCTGATTATTATATTTTTTCTGTGTTCATGGATTAGAAGTATTAATATTGTGAAAATGACTATGCTGCTCAAAGCAATCTACAGATAAAATGAAATTCTCATCAAAATACCAACATCATTTTTCACAGAAATAGAAAAAAACAAGCCTAAAATTAATATGGAACCAAAAAAGAGCCCAAATAGCCAAAGAAATTCTAAGCAAAAGGAGCAAATCTGGAGGCATCACATTACCAGACTTCAAATTATACTAGAGGCTATAGTTAGCAAAACAGTATGGTAGTGCATAGTAGGCACATATACCAATGGAATAGAATAGAGAACCCAGAAATAAAGCCAAATATGTATAGGCAAATGATCTTTAACAAAGCATGCAAAACACAAATTAGAGACTCTAATATTGATTTAGGGAAAACTGGCAAGCCACAAGTAGAAAAATGAAACTGGATCAACTCTCATCTTATACAAAAATCAACTCAAGATGAATCAGACTTAAATATAGGACCTGAAACCATAACAATTCTAGAAGACAACATTAGAAAAACTCTTCTGGAAATTTGCCTCAGAAGTTACATCATTAATGTAAATTTCCTACAAATTACTAAGATCATCTCATCTTTGTTCACTTTTGTAGGGAACTATACAAGGGCAACACAACACAGAACATGAGGCACATCAGGGACTGTATATGCTTGAGTTTATTTCTGGATTCTTCATTCTATTTCATTTGCCCACTTGTACCAATTCAATGCTATTTTAATTAATGTAAATAAAAAATATGTACTCCTATCTGATAAAGTAAGTATTCCCTTATTTCTTTTTTAAATTTGCATTTTTATATGAGTTTTAAAGCCAATAATAATTTCCCTTAAGATGTCATATTGAGGTTTTGACTAGATATCTTTGAATCAATAGATTAATTTGTGTAAAATAAATATCATTTCAATATTGAAACTTCTAATCATGAATATATATGTTTATTTTATTACAGTTATTATATTATCCTTGAGTAAAGTTGATTTTTTTCTTACGAGAATGTCAAATATGTCTCGTCATGTTTATATTTGTATGTTTGCTGCAATTGTCAGTAAAATATTATAAAAATTTTAATTTTTTAGTTGTTATAAAATAAAGTTCCTTTTTAAAAATCGTACTTCATATTCACCCATATTATGGAACTCTTATTATTTCTAATTGTAAATTGATGCCATTTTTATTATTTCCTTTTCATCCATACATCTAAAGAATGAGCTAAATTTCATATAGAAAGTGCCTATTAATGAAAGCCTTCTTAAGTAACAGTATGCATGTAGTCTGGACAGACAGAACACAAAAGGCCTATGTGAACAAGTTGGTCACAAAGTTTTGTCAGACACAAAAGAGGTGACCAGAGAGATATGTACCATCAGTTTTCTCATTCTTCTTTTTATCTTTCCTTTCTAAGATCTCATTTTGAATGTGAAAATAACAAAGTATTTGGTTCCGGATGAATGTTTTTGATGTTTCTTCTTAGGAAATCTTATTTATGAACTGGTAAGTCAATATTAAATAATTTGTTATCTAGCATATTTTTGTTATCTAATATATTTTTACAGTTTAAGAATATATAATTTATAGTAAAAATAATATATTACTTTGGTTAAATTTTCAAAGATACAAAGTTCATATATTTGCCCATCTGGAAAAAATTGATAATGAATTCTAAAATTATAATTTATAAGCTGAAAAATTTATATTCATAACTCCCAAGGAACTGTGTTTTAACAGCTCGTATGTGTGTGTTTCCAACTTTTGGATCTAGACTACAAAAAAATCAATTGAATTATGTCAACATAAGATCAAGACAAATTAATTCTCTGATCCAATGAATGTTGATCCAGCTTTTTGCACCACTTTTGTCATTTGGATAAGGTGATTTTTACTGCTTAAGAAAATTCATTTGGTTTAGCCAGATTTTATTTTTCTTCTTTTCTCATGACATACTATTGGCTTATTTCAGATAGACATATGGTGCACAGCTGCACAGTTCCATTTCTTGTATACCTATTATATTTTGTTCCTTTGACTCATTTCTAGAACTCTTGATGTAAATGCCCAATTTCTCTCTTAAAATTAATAAAAGAAGAAAAGGTGTTTTCTCATATATTTGACGTGTAGTTAATAAGTATTCTCCAAGATATATATATATATATATATATATACACACACATAAAACATATATGAATATATACACATGTATGAATAAATGAAACTTCATATGCATATACATAGACACACACAATTTCCCTAAAATGAAGTGTTCAGTTCAGACATATTAAATTTTCTCAATATAAGCCAACTTGAAAAATTGTTTAGATGAGGATGAAAAGTAAAGGACCAAGAACTTGGATAGACAGGGAGGCTTTGAAATAAAACAATTGGCATAGTTGAGAGAAGCAGCATTTTGATGTGTGGATAACAAAATGACACTATCTTTCCTCATTCCAATCTGGCCTTTCCTAGTGTTGATGTAGGCAAAAAATTAAGTCATTTCTACTCAATGGCTTTCTCTAGCACATTAGTAATTACAGCTTGCAAATTCAAATAGGCCATGGGTCTGAGACTTACAATATTCTGCAATATAATAAATAATTTCAGAAAAAAATTAATAAGATTTAGACTTGTAGGCCTTATTAAGCTTGTGTTTTAGGAGTCCTGGTGCTTAAATAATCTTTAAGGCAATTTTAATACCTGGTGTAGAAAGTAATGATTCATTTCCATTAGAAGAGTCTTGCTGAATAAAATGTGTAGTCATTTTTAGAGACAGTGAGTAAAAGGGTTGGGGGGTTCTGTTCTGTTGATAAGACAAGGCTTACTTAGATTCATATGTCTTTTTCCTTTTAAAAATGTTAAGAATCATTTTTATCATTTTTTGTAGTAGGCCCCATATTAATCTTTACTCCTATCTTTTGGTATTATTTTATATTACTTTGCTTACTTGGGTAATTAGACATTATGTTTTCATGTCTCAGAATAGAGGTGCTTCAGAATAAATGCAGAACTGTATATCAGAGCTAAATATTGGCTTTTGCATTTCAAATTCTTAAAATTCTGTGCAACAAACACATAGCAAATTTTTTCAATATTACTCTCGTTTTTGGGGCTTTAATTTTTTACCTAGAGGATGTAGAGAGTACGAAATTAGTAGGTAAAGAGTGCTTCACTCAAAGACTAGCAAAAATTCCCTGGACTGATGGAAGTGAGAAGCAGAGGGAAAACAACTAACTATTGCCTCAGTCACCTTTTCTGCAGGTGAATAACAAATAAATTCGAGGATTTCAAAGATATGAAAAATTTGTCCTTTGTGACCTACAGCAAGCCTGATGGAACAGTAGGTTCCTATAGTTTTTCTACAAATAGTATGAAGAGAGACTGGAAGAAATATCTGCCAGGGACATTGAGGAAGGAATCACATTTACTACCACAACCCATGTGTAGCAAGACAATGGGTAACAACATTAAATATCACTAAGGCCAACTGGGAGCATTAAAAGTTTGTTTTTGAACCTAAGTGATGCTTGGCAATAACTCAAATAGAGTGAATACTGGAGAACACGGGTGAAAAGCAGAAAGAAAATGTAGCTGTGGTCTCAGATATTGATAGCCAAAACCACGTAGTAGAATGGATAGGACTAGATAGGACGGCATTCTACTCAGAGGATACCAGCATTAACAGATGATCAGAAAACCTCAAAACATAAGAGCACTACATACATAAATGGGCATTAACTTGCTTCAGAGAAAAAAAGAAAGGCCAGACACAGTGGTTCACACCTGTAACCCCAGCACTTTGGGAGGCAGAAACAGGTGGATCACCTGAGGTCGGGAGTTTGAGACCAGCCTGGCCAACATGCAAAACCCCTTATCTACTAAAAAAAAAAAAAAAAAAAAAAGTAACCAGGCATAGTGGTGCCTGCTTGTAATTCCAGCTACTGGAGAGGCTGAGGGATGACACTCTCTTGAATCTGGGAAGTGGGAAGTTGCAGTGAGCTAAGATAACACCACTGCACCCCAAACTGGGTGATGGAGTGAAACCCCCTCACACAAAACAAAAAAAAAGAGAGAGAGAGTAAAGAAGAAAAAACTCAAATTTTGGAAATTTTTTCTCACAGGCAATATTGGGTTTCAAAGTAAGAGTTATGTTCAGTCAGATAAATTGAAAGCAGTCCTCACACAGTTATTTTATTTCATAAAGTATATGCCCTTTATAGAACAGTTTGAATGTTTTGGGTTGAGTGATTTTTCCGCCTAGGTGTCAGTTTATTTTCAAACTGCTTAAAGTAATATTTTGACCTCTCAGCTAAACTCTAAGTAACCATGCTTTTAGAATATTGAATGACATGGTTGTTAAAAGATGGGCAAATGGGTTCTTTGTTTACTTTATCTGCACATAGATGACCAAGCATTTTTCAAATGCTGTTAATTAATATTTTTAAGTTATTTATTTTCTTTTCTTCTGTAAAGATCTAGAAGAGTAAAAGGGTAAGGGAAATTTGTTATAAACTCAAAGTTTTACACGGAAAATCCTGCATATATTTATCTTATCATTTGTTAATTCATCTGGCAAAATTTAGATTGCAGTATTTTACAGGATAAAGCAAAATTAATGGATGAGACAGATCACTGTTCTTGCCACTTCAGATCTTGCAATTTAATGAACAAAACCAGAAAATAGATTTGTAAAAAATGTAGTCAAATAATTATAACCTGTATTTAGTTATATAAAAATGTGAGAAGAACATATGAAATAATTACTTATTTCTAGACAGGTAAACATTGAGCTGAAACCAAATGATAAGAGTAAATGGAAAAGGTTTGGTAGTTTTAAAGCTGACCCACTTTAAGAAAACTTATATTTTTAAACAATATGAAATTATAATAAAATTAGGTTCAGATGGCTAGTTCAATTGCAAGGCTTGAAACATGTTCCATTTATTTTAAACAGTATAAAATATAGTTGTGTAAGTGGGCATAAGTCATATCATGCAGAAGTTTTTTGTTAGGTAAACAGATGGAGATTTCTATTAAAAATTTACTGAGAAACTATCAATGGGATTAATTATGTAGCTTGTTAGAAAATGGGATAAAAGAAGTACAAGAATTCAAGGCCAGTCTGAAGACCATGGCAGTAAAACAAGTGAGGGGTGATGGTGGCTTAGTCTGCAATAACAATGAATGACAAAGAGCGAAAGAGGGTGAACCCAGGCCACGTAGAGACAGTGGTGACACATCAAATGCAAGAAATAGAAGCAAGTGATGAATCAAGAAAGACTGTTAAGACTGGTGCCCTTTTCAGAGAGGGAAAGGCAACAGGAGGATAGTTTTGAGAGTTTATTTTGGAGTTTATTGAGCATCCAAGTTGGCAACTACATCAAAACATCAGAATTTCAAAGTATGAAGTGAAGGCTGAAGATTTCAAAGATAGTAAGTTAAAGACAAAGTTGGCTTACTCACTTCCTTTAATTTACACATAGATACAATGTTTATTATGAAATTTTGTTTTTTAATAAAAACTAAACTTAACTAGCAAGGAGGGGATTTTTCACCAGCCAAGGATTATATGGGCTCCCTAACCTACCTGACCTTCTCCATGCTTCAAATGACAGGTTTTCTTCTGAGTACAACCTAAATATCTGGCTGAGGATTATGTTGTGATGTGTGGGAACCAAAACACCATGTTATCAATGAGAGAAGGCTAGTGTTATCTAGACAAGATTAGCATATTTCAAAAGCTATTCAAAAGGTGTATGGTTATTTGAAAAGGATCATTATCTACCCAGTACATTTAAAGGTCGATAATTTTGCTGAGACTATAGTAACTGGCTTGTGGAGTTGATAAATTTCTTCTCTTTTTATGTGGAAAAAGCTGCATCAGAGTCATTAATGAGAGATAGTGCCAAGTAAGATCAACTGGCAAGATCAACACATGTGATATTACCTGAATAACATATACTTTACGAGATTACTCCCAGCCTAAAAAGAAAAAGATATTTCCAGCTAACATATTAGGTGGCTCATTATAAAACCTTAATAATAATAATTATTATTTATTTTAATTGTTTTTGAGACTAAGTTTCACACTTTTTGCCCAGGCTGGAGTGCAGTGGTTCGATCTCAGCTCTTTGCAACCTCCGCCTCCCAGTTCAAGTGATTCTCCTGCCTCAGCCCCCTGAGTGGCTGGGATTACAGGCATCCATCACCACACATGGCCACTTTTTGTATTTTTCGTAGAGATGGCTTTTTACCATGTTGGCCAGGCTGGTCTCGAACTTCTGACCTCAGGTGATCTGCCCCCTCAGCTCCCAAAGTGCTGGTACTATTAATAATTATTTTATGTACTCTTAGAGATCCCAATGTAGCAATAATTTCAGTGAATGTTTCTTCATCTATTTTGCCATGGTAGAGGCTAGCATTCAAGTTATTATACTTAAATACCTGTAAATTAGTGGGGAAAGTTATATAAGCAAAAACACAATATATGGAAAAGGTTAGAATACTATTACAACTAAGCATTTAAGAGGGGGATCCAAACAGGGTGGGAGACCAGGGATGACTTTTTAAAGAAAAAATAAGTCTTTATTGAGTCTAAAGAACAGGTATTAATTAGGCAGGGGAAAAAATTAATCATCACCCTGCTTGACCATTCCCAGTGGCAGCATTCACCCACTCAATTTATCTCTGGAAATTTCAAATTGAGGAAAGACATTTAGTATGCTGAGTTTAACACACACATACATACACACACACACACCTGTTTCTGCTTAATCTTTACCCATGGATTGTAGTTTTGTCTTTAAAACTTTTCTAAATGTATCTACTTCCTCTCACATGAGAGGACTTCGAGCTCTCTCTTTTCTAGGCATATTGACCAAGTTTCTTTAGCTATTTTTAAATAATGTGGTTTTAGAACATTTGCCATCATGATCACCATCAGCAAGACACATTTTGTGAAGTGTTTTTAAAATATGATGTATAGAATTGAACATCATTTAAGCAATATTTAAAACCCAAGGAGAATTAAGAGAAAACAACTTTGTTTTTAGAATTTTGACAACTATTCTAGTAGCTTTAAGTGATAGTTTTTACATAAGCCATAATTTGTGCAGTCAGACACATTTCTGTTTTATCAAGGGTTTCCATAGTCAGTCGGGATGCGAAACACATTCTAAAGGTCGATTCATTACTCAACAGATTTATAGTTCCTTTGCAACCATTAATGCCTACTGTGTGAATATGTGTTTTAGCAAACTGTATGATGACAATGAATAGGGCATATATATTATCAAGGTCTTCATGAAATTACTTAAGAAAGTAATTATGTGTATATAACAATAGTGGCAGCAACACCACTAAAGATGATCTAGACATATATTTGTCCTTTAAGTACCTTAATAGATCACGGTGTCTTAATTTATTTAAGCTCCAAAACAAATGTTAGATTTGAAACAATGATTCTTAAAAGATGGTGGAATAAAAGAGCTATAATAGAATCAACTATGAGCAGAGAGGAGGGGTAAAATAGAATCATTTGTGGGACTTTTCAACCTCCCCACAGACTTAAATCCTGAGATTTTGGCTAGTGTTGACATTGCAAAATTTGATGGAGGAATAGCATATGTCATATCTAAAAAGACTTTTTCTGTCAAATCGCTGATTATAAATCGAAGAAACAGTGAGAAAGAAACAAACTGCAATTAATCAGGTTAGTGCCTTTCTCACCAAATTATTTGGCAGTTTTTATTTTTTTGTTTTGTCGTCATTTACATATGAATTGTATATGGAAGAGGCTGCAGTGATCAAGAAATACAAGAGGAAATATAGAAGCTTTCTCTGTCACTTGCCTGTCAAGAATGGCTGTCCAAATATTTTTTGTGTGTACTGGGACTTTCTTGTCTATTTATACTATAGGAGTGTCTTTGGAAAATGCACATTTGAAAGCTGATATGTGAAAACTTGGAATGGTTGAAGTAGAGCACAGAGAGTACTACCCTAGTAGTAAGACTGGAGGAGGCAAGAATTGAAATAGCCACCCTACTTTAACTCCTACACTAGTCGTATACCTTTTGTTTTAAACCAGGACAATGCCTCCAATTTTCAGAGAAAATTTAAGCTGATATGTTGGAATTCTCTAGGCATTTTGTTAGCAAACTCATGAATACTCATGTACCACCCCACTTAGTTTCTTATTACATAAAAAAAAAAGGTTGTTTTCAATCTAAGCTTAATTTCCACTTGTTTTCTAAATTCCAATCCTTCTTGGTTTCTTGGAGACTATGTGACATTGACTGTCCCATGTACTATGTCACAAAATATTTAAATAAATAAATAAATATAACCATGTAGAAGATGTTCAGGTTCAAGTTCATGTGCCTAAACAAGGCCTGCTTTTACTCCTGAGAGTCCTTATCATCACTGTTTATTTAAATTAGGTATGTAAATTTTAGAAATAAAAATATATTGGCATATGCTACTTATGCAGATTATTATTTTATGAAAATAGATTAAAGTACTTTGCAGTTACACTTTCTTGAATTTTCTGAAAGAAATTGCTTTTTTAAAAAATTTAAAATCAGACTCTATTGCCTCTTGAAAGTTCTCTCTAAACCTCCAATTTTCCATGTGGTTCTTCTTTTTTGCTGAACTGAAAGTACAATAATTCAAGAGAAACTGGCTCAACGCCTTGGACTTCAAGGTTGCTTGAGAAGAATAACAATGGTTATCATGCAATGACCCAGCTGTATTCTTAGAACTGCTGCTGCACAGGAGACAAAACAAAAATCCCAGTCTTTGCATTATTTTAAAATGTACTAAAAAGCATATTTTTTATTTGTTTTTTTTTTTTTTGGTAATACAAATGATAAATGCTTGAGGTGATGGATAACTCATTTACCCTGATGTGATTATTACGTATTACACGTCTGTATCAAAAAATCTCATGTAACCCATAAATAATACACCTACTATGTACCTACAGACATTAAAAAAAAAAATCTTAGGTGTTTCAGCACCACCCTGAAAAGGAAACAGATATAAAACAAAAATTGAGAACTAGATTTTTTAATTTAATCAAGTAATGAGTTATCTATTTTGTGCTGAGTTATCTGTTTTGTGATACTTACTGTTACTACAGTTTTATTTCTAAAATAAATGGGAGAATGCTATAATTCCTTATTTTAAAAGCTGTATTTGGAACCTCATAAAATAAATAAATAATATCAGTATAATTTGTTTTTGTAAATGGATGCTTAAAATATTTTTGTCTCAAACATTTTTGGAACACGTACAGGCATTTACCAACTTGATAAATTCTAATTAAGTTTTTTTTCCTAAAAGTCTCTCATTGATTTACATTTAGCATCATTGAGGAGTTTACTTTCAAGCTAGAAAGACAAAGAATATACTTTCTCCAGAGAAAAACAGACTCTGGATAGGCAAATTCTCAAAGAAAGAAATATATTTATATGTTAAAGTTTATTTTTGCAATGCATAGTCCTACCTAAGGTGTTTACTTTTAAAGTGTCTCTTTCCCCTTTCTTTTAACTCTTCATAAAATTTTAGGTCTAGAGTTGCTGTTAAAATTTGACTGTTAGGAAAAAACAATACATAATTTTTTGGCGTATTTAGGAAATATGGGAGAATTCAAAATGGCCAAATGAAATTATAGAAGCTGTTTAGCAAATTATTTAGGGTTATCTAATTCTGTAGGGATATGCATCTTTAATTATCTTGTAGTAGGTGCCTGTAATCCCAGCTACTTGGGAGACCGAGGCATAAAAATTGCTTGAACTCAGGCAGAAGGAGGAGATTGCAGTGAACCTAGATCTCACCACTGAACTCTAGCCTGGGCAATAGAACAAGACTCCATCCAAAAAAAGAAAAATAAATGCAAAAGATTCTTGTACATAAAATTATAAACAGACCTTTTCTGGGAGAGATGTGAGATGTAATTTATTTTTAACTCTGTAAAAAGATTACTCCAAATACTGTATTTTATTGCCTTATAGGATATGAACCAATTTTTTATTTATTAGCAATTCATGTCTGAATCACTAATTACCTACATACAGATATACGTTCTACAACTTCTCCTTTGAGCCTGTTTTAGCCCTTTAGTTTTTTTCCTTATTAATTAATAAGAGGAAGAAATTTCCATTGGCATGAGCATCATGGTTTTACTTAAAATTGTTTTTATTTTATTATTATGCAAATAAAAATGGTCAGAGACATAAAATTTTTGCTAAACTCTATACATTTGTATACATTTGTGATAAAACTATTGATAAGTAATATATGAGTAACCTAAATTGAAGTCTCTGACTATAAAACTAAGTGTGCATATTTTATATTATGATAAATCCTGTACCACTCATCCCTGTGAATAGTGTAGGGAATATTGGAGTCATTGTAATAACTGCTTTATTTATTTCAGAAATAAAATAATAAAGATAAGTATATAAACAAAGACTATCTGGGATTATTTGCATTACTGGTGCAATTTAATTCTTTTTACACATATGATGAACTATTTACATATGTTAAAATTGTCTTTGATATGAAATTTATGACTAAAGATCTGAAAAAATTCTCAAAAGAAAATATGAAACAGAGCAGAAATGTCCCAGAGACCTAAAGTGAAGTTGAAAATTAACTGTTAAGTTCCTTTTCTTGGTAGTGATTCTGTAAACATTACCAACCATTTTCCATACGAGTTGGATAGGTACTCAGTTAGAGCCAATTCTATGTCACCACTGGTCTAGGTATTTTTAAACTAACTACACATTTATATCTTATAGTGAGAATAAAATTCTACAATGTGGAAGGACAATAATTTTCAAAGTAATGTAGTTTCTTAAGTCAACCTTTTACAGCTAATTTTTCATACCCTAAAAATCGTAAAGCTAAAATCTTTCTCTGTCAATGTTGAATTCCTCCTTTTTGTAGTTCCATATGCCATCTTCTCACAAGCTTTTTCTTGAAGAACCATTCAGAGTTACAGTGGCAGTTCCCCCACTGAAATTCACTACCCTTGCTCCATACATAAGGCTTCCATAAGTTATAGGAAAGATGTTTTTCACTCCCTGTTACCATTAAAGCCTGAAAGTTAATATTTGGAAACTTTTCTATAAAATCTAAAATTTCTTCACTGAAGGTTTTCCACATTAGGTGGATAACAAAGATTGTTAAAATGAGTGGATCTGTTTCTTTTATTTTTGTAACATATTTTAACCAACAAAATGTCATCATTGTTACATATTCTGAATGTTGAAGAAAAATAACCAAAATGAGATGTTTATTTTTTACTCATAATTTTTCTTAAAAAATGCAATTCACTGTGTGTTTCATAGAATAATACATCAGCGTTACATGGGATATACAAATTACTTGGCCCTGCTCTACATTTATTGAACAGAATGTCTAGAGGTGGCCGTAGGAATCTGGGTTTTATCAGGCTCTAGTTAAGTATTATTATATTAAAGTTGGAGAAGCATTTCTTTAGAGCACCTGGGAATTGTGTTAAGATGAAAAATTTTTAAAGGATAAAGTCGTTATTGAGGTACAATTTACATTACAATAAACCAATACACATTTTAATTCAGTAAATCCTAGGTTGGGCCCAAGATCTTTCATTTCTAACTAGCTTCTGGGTGATTGGTTAGTGGACCTCACTTTGAGCAGTAAGATCCTATAGAATTGTAGTAAATATTAGATATTAATATCATCTTAGACACTGTTTCAAGTTTATTTAGATATTAAAACCATGAAAATTTAGACAACTTCCTGTTTATTTTGGTATGAAGACTCAGAAACCTGTAACAAATCTAGTTGGGAAATGATTGAAAATCTGTAGGTATAAGAGTTTGCTTAAAGTATAAAACTTTATACATTGAGGAGCAATTTGATATATATATCTTTATCAATAAGAACATGAAGAGTATTGTTTAATGAATAAGACTGAAATGTGTATATTTTACAAAGTATGGTGACTTACAATCCTATTTCAAAATCAAACCCCTCATTTTCATGCGTATGCATTGAACTGCTGTTGCCACCTGCCAAATCAAATTGCCTACAGTGATGTTAGCATGCAATTGTTGATTTACCACCACTGTCAGCAGCACATTATGCTCCAGCTCCAATGAGGTAGCACTACCCTAACCTTTGCTGTTAGTGATTTAGACTTTCTCTTTTCCTTTCTGTTGTGTTAATTCAAACCGTGCATATACGGGTTGTCATAGCATGCATTTGCCCTCCATTGTCAAATAATAGTTCTAGCTCATCCAAACAGCTTACATCTCTTTCAGGATTCTCTGCTCCCACTTGCATGATGTACTGGTGACCTTAGCTTCATTGGTATTCTGCAAATGTCACAGATATGCTTGCCTCAGCTGCCTGGGCCCTGGTGAGCAGGTGGAAAAATGACCAGTTGAAAATGAGTTGTTAAGACCACTACAGTGAAAAGATTGATGCAATTAATTTTTCATTATGCACAGTGTCTGCGGATTCTAATCAGTTTGGATTGTTCCTCCTCTGAGGCACAAATAAAATGCAAATAGATTTGGAATGAAAGGGAGCATCCTTTATGGTATAGACGACTTTCCAAAGCTGTAAAATGGTTCAGAACTAATCTGTGGTGTTAGAAATATTTTATGAATTAGGCTCTGGCAGGCTAATGTAAGTTCTGTCTTGAAAATCTAAGCTGTAGCAACTGCACGAGGGTGCTTGAGAGGTAAATTTCAAGGGCACAGACAACAAACAGGAATGAATCTGGTGGTAAACTTTACAGGACTGAAAAGCAGTTGGGAGAACAGATAATTCTTATTTGCTAAACTAATTATGTAAATTAATATGACATAAATAATCTAAAATGAAGCATTACATATATAGATTTATTTTAATAATTTATGCAGTTAACTGCTAAAACAGGAATATAGATTTAGATTTTTTTGAGTTTCATGATGAATTATTTCCCCTTTGTTACATTATCTAGTAAAATCTTTAGAAATGAAACAATTTACTGACAATATTTTATTGTTAGAATGATGATCCAACCATGTTTTCGCTTATTTCCATAAATAATACTGCTTTTAATTTATACATTTATATTGTCTAGATGAAACATTTCCTTTATTTGAATTAAAATTGATAAGACAATATAAAAAGATAATTTTTAAATGAATCTTGAAAAATGCTATTACCATGAACAACAAGAAAAGTGTTCTTTAGTCTTTTGGTGCTGAGTGACATCTGTCTCGCATTGAAGCCTTGATCTTTCTAAGGATCTTGCTCAATTCCTACAACAAAATTGCTCCTTGAATTTTTTTCCTAAGTTATGTAAGAAGAATGTAAAATGTGCCTGGAATAAAGTTATCTTTTGAAACTTAGTCTACATTTGAGATCATATTTTTATATGAGTCCTAAAAGTTTTCGACATTATTTTGTAACATGGCATAGGAACAAATTGTTGGAATTGCCACTTTCCTATATGAAGTTCATTCTAACATGAGAGATTCAGAAAATCTTATTAGCATATATTTTAAGAGAAAAGGTAATATTTATAATTGCATTTCACAATACTTTCATACAAAATTGACTTGCAGTAGAAGATAGCAAATGTGTTGATAATTTTTGTTTCAGTTTCCGAAGGTATGAATTTTTTAAAAAACATCATTACTAAATGTGTGCACTTTAAATAGTCCTCAATCCTCTATTTAACAAGAAATTGATCTATAACAAAGCTTTTTTTGGTGTATTCAAGGTGTGTGAGATACAAAGACTTGTGAGATACAAACTTGCACTTCAGTGTTCCTCAAAATAAATCTACATATATTAAATTTTATCTCTTAGCAGTTTTTCTTAAACCTCACTCTTAAGTTTTAGAGAATGACTTTCTTTTTTTCTTTTGTTTTCTGATTCTATTTAATTCTCACATCATTTTATTCAATCAAGTGAGAAAAGGAAAGTAACATAAAAATCCAATTACAGAAATTAAAAATCAGTTGCAAACTTCTGATCTTTGTTTATTTGTATTAAAAGTACTTGTTAATCCAACTCTATATGATTTTCTAATTTGTGGGCAATATGGACAGGTAGTATTCAGGAAGAATGTATTAGTCTGTTCTCATGCTATTAATAAAGACATACTCAAGACTGGTAATGTATAAAGGAAAGAGGTTTAATTGACTCACAGTTCCACTTGGCTGAGGAGGCTTTACCATCATGACTAAAGACTAATGAGGAGCAAAGTCATGTCTTACATGGTGGCAAGCAAGGGAGTTTGTTGAGGGGAACTACCCTTTATAAAACTATCAGATCTTATGAGACTTATTCACTATCATGAGAACAGCATGGAAAATCCCACCCCCATGATTCAATTACCTCACATCAAGTCCCTCCCAGGGCATTATGGGACCTATAATTCAAAATGATATTTGGATGGAGATACACCCAAACCATATCAGAGAACTTCTGTGTACTTCAAATATTACTTCATTCTAACCACTTCTCCATTCCCTAAACATTAGAAGAACATGGCTCTGTAAATTTTCATCTATCAAAATTATATTTATCTATTTTAAAAACTTCAAAATTATTCATGCCATTTAAGTCTGGTATATTCACAACACCAGGGAAGAATTCTATAAGAAGAAAACAATATTACTGTCAGTGAAATTATATTCCATTTCAAAAGATATATATTAATCACATTTTTTTAAATATGGTATATGTTATAAAAATCAAAATTTCATACTAAGTTTTTAGAAACATAGAGAAGGGAATTTTGTCTACTTGAAGTAGATTCTATTTATATGAAACTTAGGAAATTGAGTACATTAAAAAGAATAATTTAGGTTAAGAGACATATTAGTTAGAGACTGCTGGTTCAACTAGGGTTCATGTGCCTTTAAAATGGCATCATCCAGGAAATGAAGTTCAGTTGCATGGGTTGATTTGGGTACTGCAGGTAAGAAGTAAGAGGCAATACAATTAGAATGATGATTTGGCCAAATTGTACAGTATTTACTTTGTCATGCACACAGTGCCTTCTTTCTTTCTTTTCTTTTTTTTTTTTAATAAACAGTAAGTGGTAAGTAAATACCCAAATACCTCCAACTATAGTCAAATGACCCCAAAAAAGAAAGTAGATTAAATGGGGACTTTTTCAAACGGCAGAGTGCATACCACAACCAGGGGGACCTGAAACCACTCTATTTTGAAGAATTATTACTGTAAATTTACAGATCTCCAGTTTTCACAATGGTTAGAAATTGTATTTTCATCTCAGGATTAAAGTAAAATCTCTTAATTTAAATTTCACAATTATGAATGCCTTACTAAAATGTATCCAACTTATCTGGTTAAGAACAACATATTGAAAAATAGTACACAGGGAAACAGTATGACCTCACTGGTGCTTTAAGCAAAACAAAGAAATGAAGGAATAAAGAAACGAAGGAATGAATAATATTCTACCATCTTAATTGTGATCTGAAGGCTAGTTTGGAGAAAGAATAATACAGAGGTTGCAATTCCTTAGAATTGCTTTAGAGGTAGTAGAATAATAGAAAATTGAGTTATTTGGGGCAATATTATGATGGAGTAAATAATTTTAGGATCATATTTTTTTTTTTACTATTGGCAAAAAAACTTGTATGAAGATTAATGTTGGAGGTCAAGGTAGCATTCAGACTTGGCACTTCAAGAAACCAATATTTCAATTTCTATTTTTAGTTTAGGAAGTTGAGGTAAAGAGAGATCGAATAATTTTTTTCAAGGTAACACACATCTAATAAGAATCAAAGCCAAGGTAGGACTCAGGAAATCTGGCTTTAGAGCCTTAGCGCTGAAACCCTATATTTTAGTGAATCTCAAGCAATAACTTAGTTCAATTTCCAAGGAGTAAAGGAGTTCTGTTCTAGTTATGCTAAGTGTGAGGTAATAGCAAATCTTCTATGTGAAGATGGTTCAGTTAGTGCTTGAAAGAACAGGTCTAGTGGTATATAGCTAAAAATTTTCAAATATGGGTGTCGGAAGCATGGTACTGAATATGATCAATGAGAAGAAGAGAGAGAATGAGAAAGACAGAGACAGAGAAAAAAAAGGAGCATTGCTCAACATCCTAGAAAATGCCAATCTTCATTAAGCAGACAGGTGAAAAACAAAGGTCTAATGAAATAGAATGACTATGTCTAAAATGAATATAAGAAGAATCATAAAAAGCAATTGCATAAATTAAAACAGGAAAAAATTTCATCAAGATTAAGTCAAGTTTGTTAAGAAACACTATTTCCAAGACAGAACATTTCCAAGACAAAGTAGAAAGCTCTTTATTGACATCAGTGATGTCATGAACAAAGAAGTAATATAAAACTAAATAATATATGTAGCATCAAGTATGTGCATTCTCATATAAGTCATTCAAAAATACTCTATATTATTTTTCAGTAGGGTGGTACCCAATCACAGATTGCTTTAGAAAATTGTTTTTCTTGGTTATCACACACACACACACACAAAATGGCAAGTGACACTGCAGACACTCATTGGTTAGAGGCCAAGGATGCTAGATTTCTTGTGATAAACCAAAAAGAATAGTTCTGAATTGAAGATATTTTAAAATGTCCCTCTTATATTCAAGTAAGTAAAGAAATAGGTTTATGATTATTAAGATCTCAATAGTGTTTTATATTTAACTAAAATCACTACTATATAAGGTAATTTTTTAGCAGTTTAGGATATTAGTTTTTTTTTTGTTTTGAAGAAATGTAACTCCTAGAAATGTAAGTCAAAGTAAAGATTGTACCTTGTTTTATTTGGAAAATTGGAAAATTGTACACATTTCAGAAAATCATATCGCTGACAACAGTGTTGCTTTTCCATGTTATTGGAGCTGATGATCCAATAGAACTTCATCAGTATGTTTGTAATGGTTTCATTATTGGAGGTGATCTTACATAGAGAAACAAAAATAGCTGTCTATTTCATTACACCTTCAAGTATGGACATGCTCAAAAACTTACAATCTGAATATGTATGTGTGCCTGTGTGTGTGTGTGTGTGTGTGTGTGTGTGTGTGTGTTCTGCATAACTATATCCATTGAATTTTAAAATTTACTTACATTAGAACATTCTGCTGATTATATTAATTACACTTGTGGGTTTAGTTTTTTCAGTTCAGAATAAAAAAGAGAACTTTAAAATATATTTGTTGTAAAAATGGGTGTGCTGAATCTGATAGAGTTGAGTATTATGCTTTATTTCTATAAAAATTCGCTTCATGGTATAATCTAGCTTGTAAGAATCATTAAAGAAATTGGTTATATAAGAAAGTTGATTTGCTATGAAGATGCAAGAGAAACTACCATTAGATATCTTCTTGGGTGGAGAAGTGAATAAACCAATCTAATTGTCATTATAACTCTCTCATTAGATCTTAGAAAAAAATCTGCCTGCTTTTGCATATAGTATAGAGCAGAGTGTCATAAATGGAATTTTTTATTTCACAACAAATAGGTGTATGATATACATGGATCCAGCAGCATTGCATGTATATGACATCCACACACACACATACATGCATACATGTGCACACACACACACATATACACACATATACATATACTTAAATACATATATATTTAATATTTATCTGTATTTATGTTACTACATACTTATGCATTTTCCTGAGATAAAATATCATATTGTGTCTTGTTACTAATAGTATAATCTCTGAAGCAATACAAATCAGCACCTGCCTGCTTGTTAAAACTGCAGAATCGAATTCTCTCATACTTGGTGATTTTTCTCTCAGTTATGTATATTACATAAGTAAAAGATACACACATATACTAAGCAAGGCCAAAGCCAAATGAGTTGTGTGGATATGAAGATTTGAGAGAGAGATGGCTCAGAGTCCAGGGTTCAGCTTACCACCCAAATAAGCAGTGCAAAGAAAATAAGATAGAAACATTCAAAATGGATAAGAAGAAACTTCCAGGAGGATATTCAACAAATTTTCTAACCCAGATCTGAAATTATGGTTTGTACTCTTTCTCAGAATTTTTCTGCTTCAGAATATGCTTGCAATTTGAGTTAATATCAGTTTTCCTCTTTTATCTAACTTTTTACAATTCCCTTGAATAAAAAACAAATTAACCATTTCGTATCTTACACTTTGAGGTATAAAAAGGTCAAGGACATGAAATAAGGAATAGTGTTCAATCTGATATCTGAGAAGATCCTTTTAGTGAGGGTATGTTAAACTAATGATAAAGTTTAATGTCTTACCTATTCTTATATGCATTTCTGTAAAAAGAAAAGTATGGCATTTGAAATGAGATAATTTTGGATGTTAGAATTAGATGTATTATAAAGTGAGTGGTATGGGTGACAATGGTTTTTGTTTAACAACCAACCTTTATATTATTTATCTCTAAATTACTGTAAAATAAAGTATAATAAAATTTCTAAAATATTCCTCTCCTTTGCAATTTTATAGGACTTGTGTTGATACTTTTTAATAACATAGAAAGTTGCCTTTAAATGAGTAATTCATATAATTAATAAATAATTATCCCTGGAAAGTCTTGAAAAAACATTTTTTTAAATTTACTTATCAGAAAGAAGAAACAGAAGTTACAAGACTTGAAAGACTCTTTAAAATTAGGAGGCTTCAGTAAAATGAAGACGACCCTAGTTGAGCTGAAGTATATAAAATAATTAGATAATAGATCACACATTCTGAGGAACATAAAGCCATACAATGTTAGAATTTCCTGTCTGAACTAATAAATGGCTTCTGTCTAGCATCACTACATGCTCCTCTTATTTGAGGCTAATTCAAAAAATCTTTACTTGAGACCATTAGGCCTTTGGTTTCCTTTATAAATCTGTACTCAGATATTACTCATCCTAGTGTAAAATCATGTTCATGTATATTCTCATCACTTATAGTGACAACTCACCCATTATCATGACAAGGACAGAGGTTATATTGTGATATGATCATGTCCAGTGGCATCTAGAACTGGGAATATGTGGGTGCTGTAGAAGAAGCGAAGTTTGAGAGGTGTGGAGCCAGAAGTCTGTCTGGGAACAATTCTTCCAGTCAGTAGATGTATATGGTTTTTAGTAGATCCTTATTGATGTCCATTTTAAACAGAAAATGTTTCCTGTCAGGAATATTATTGATAACGCAGCTTTGACAATTGGAAGTACAACAAATCACTTAAGGATTTTTCCATGGGAATTACATGAAATATAAGTTTTAGAATTATTGGGTGTGTAGAGAAAACCTGTACCATAATAAAAATTAGCAAGTATATATCTTTGTAAAGTCAAGTAGATTATATATTCCACTAAAAAAGAAAATAATTTTCAACATGTTGAAAGACTAATTGCTTTCTTCTCTCTGTAGATAATATTACAAAATCATTGTCACATGAAGTCAAGATCAAAAAGTACACTGTCAATAACTGATATTTTTTTTAAAAAAAAGTATTACAGGTGAGTGTCAGGCAGTAAATTAGTAACAATGTGTTATTTTTCTGGATATTTTTCTGGAGTTTGGATGGGAGCAGCATCAGCTGACAACCGTCTACATATTATTGTCCCGTCCATATGAAAAGTAACTATATCTCAGTTATATAGCTACTCTACTTCATCTGTAGCATTGCACATATACCATGGATTGAGTTCACAACAATATGAAACTGAATATTAACTATTGACTATTTTAGACTATTTTTCATTATTATTTTAAAGATAATCAATTAATATCATCTATGACCCTTTTACTCTGTGACAATCTAATTAAACTTTACAATGTGATAAACTACTGACATAATCATATTTTGCTCAGATATTACTTTGAAAGAACATTTATACTAATTAAAGTATATCATCAGTTAAGCAAATTCAAATGAATATGGAAATTATGTGGTCTTTAGAAATCAGTAAAATTACAGTACTTATATTAAGATGAAGCAGATACTTGAAATTAAGATAAAATTATTCCATCTTAAACTGCAAGTAAAATATGACATATTGTAGAATGGGAATTTTTAAAAGAAGGAAAGCTGAGGGGTTCAAAAGTGAATCATACTAGTAGTCAGGAATCATATAATACTTAATGGTGTGAAAATGGGAAAATGAAAGTCACACATTCTGAGGAACATAAAGCCATACAACGTTAGAATTTCCTGTCTGAACCAATAAATGGCTTCTGTCTAGCATCACTACATGCTCCTCTTATTTGAGGCTGATTCAAAAAATCTTTACTTGAGAGCATTAGGCCTTTGGTTTCCTTTATAAATCTGTATTCCCCCTTTCTTTTCATGACCTAGTTTGGCCTTCAGAGACTCATTGTTTTACACACAGACTTTGAATTTTGGATTGTTCATTTCCACATTTTTAAATGGATGTTTATTGCTAATGTTTTTTTCAAAGCTCTGGTAGAATGAGGCCTGCAGAGTCTGAAATGTCTTTAAAACAAATTACCGAATAAGCAAAAAAGGAAACAAACAAAAAAAAAACAAACAAGAAATATGGTCTAACAACGCTTACAGTTTTAAAATAAAGACTTCTTAATATGATTAATAAATGACTGTGGAACTGCTGATTTCTTTATTAGCAGTCACAACAAAATCATTTCCAAATGATCTCTGACCATGATCACAATGAAAGTTCTGCTGCAATGAATATTAATAGCATTTACTCTGAGCACTGAGCATTAATACATCAGAAAAAATATTCTCCTGATTGACACCTTTGGTGCTATTTTTGATAAATAACCAGAAAGAAGATTTCAGTGACAATCTCACCCAGCCCTCAGGAGTTGACATGATGACCTAAGGTGCTATGAAACCTTTATGCATATGATGGATTAATTTTTTTCATATGAATGTTATTATTATCCTATTTTTCCCTTTTGAGAAATAACAGAGTATGTTAAAAGAAAAAACAACCAATGGAACATCAAAATTATATTTTTTTTGGTATTTATTATGACTAAAAATCTACAGTGATCTGAATCCACTACCAATACTCCAACACTTAAAGGGATCTGATCATAAGATGTTGCATATCAAACACATCTGTATACATGAATGTGTAAATCAGATATGATTCAACCGAATCACTGTAGTGTTCATGTTAGCATAGGATTACCTAAGCTAACAGCTAATCAGGAAAAAAGAAAAAGATAGAATGGTTACAGAAAATTGTATAGAATTTTGTCAAAATCTTGTTATATTTCGGTCAACAGAGCTAAAAATAGGCTTTTGAATTTTAAAAAAGACAGTGTTTTTAAAAAGTTGTTTTTTGGCTGGGTGCACTGGTTCACTCCTGTAATCCCAGCACTTTGGGAGGCCGAGGCAAACGGATCACGAGGTCAGGCAATCAAGGCCATCCTGCCCAATACGATGAAACCCTTTCTCTACTAAACACACAAAAAATTAACCAGGCGTGGTGGCTGGCGCCTGTCGTTTCAGCTACTTGGGAGGCTGAGGCAGAAGAATCCCTTGAACCTGGGAGGTGGAGGTTGCAGTGATGCAAGATCCTGCCACTGCACTCCAGCCTGGATGACAGAGGGTGACTCAGTCTCAAAAAAAAAAAGGTGTTTTTTGACACACAAACTGTACAGTATTTGAGGCTTAGGCTCAAATATATAGAGAAGACAGCTTGCAGGCCATCCTAATGAAATCAGCCATCAGAATACACAAACTTACTCTCTGCCTTACACACATGCTGGTGTGGCAGGTTCCATCAATAACATCCAACTAGAATGGCTAAGTAAAGAATACGTAACCGGGATGAGTAAAACAGGGAATTGTGAAGCAGAAAATGTACCCAAAGATATTTAGTTACACTGTGCTGCTGCATTAGAATTTTATTCCCAAGTTGACCTACTTATTTGCAGAAATATACTTTTGCAAGGGCGTCTATTTCTAAATAACTTGAAGTGCAAATTTATACTGGCTATTTTAATCCATTGGTACTACATACATTAATTTGCATTCTTTAATTATTGGTAACAGAATAAACCACAATTTCCAAAGAATTAATACCATAGGTGTGCTATTTCCACTTATAGAGTAATATTTTATCCACAGAAGTTTTACTATTACTAGAAAATATTTGTTTGTGGTAGTAAATTCATCATTTTGGGGCCTTCCACCATCAGTTTCTGTGTCTGTTTACCCCCACTTACTTTTATTTTTTATTAAGAGTATCAAATATAACACCAAGTTTCAAAAACAGCATAAGAAGTCATTTAGTTTTCTTTAGAAGAAAAGTAATCCCTAGCTTATTTACTTCTGTATATTCTACTATAATAAACAATTTCTTTCTAATGTAATAAAACACCACAAAATAAATACTTCATAGGAATATAAAGCATTTTTGTTTGTGAATATTTCCTTATACAATTAATATTAATCCTAAAATGATTCTGTTTTCTCTATTTACTTCTAGATATTGGTCTATGTGGATTGATAGGTTGTGAAATTACGTGTCCTTCTATTGCTTGTCACTGCAGGATTTGAGATATTTTCTTGATAATATATATTTTGGTTAATTTTTCTGCATAATTTCAAAGAAAAGAACTAGAAGATAACTGCAATAAGACTATAATTGTGATTTTGAACAAATTTTTTGACTCTTTGTTAACTAAGTGACATTAAATAGCATATTTAAGCATTTGTAAGTTTAGTTTCCTCATTTGTATAATATGAATAAATGCATAATGTGTCAGAATACATAGTATATCAGAGCCAATTATATATACTGTACCCAAATATATTAATATATACATATAGCAAATAAAACATTTATATATATTAGTAAACTCATACACTGACAGACACATATACACACACACATGTGCACACTTATACAACAGACCCATACTATCTACTGCTTAATAATGTATACGATTCTTTAAAAAGTCTATTCATATATTATGTTTAGGAATATTAAAAATAATAGCTCTTGTTTAAAATGCGCAGAAATATACCCATATTTTTCAGAGTGTGATCCATTGTGATGGTCTACTGATAATCCTGAGCCTGGTTTCCAACTGCTTGGGGAGATGCTAAAGGATTATGTTTTGATCTTAGTGTTTAACCTACATGATTGACTCTTTCACTTCATGAGTTTTCCTAAGGCAAAAGTAATAGCCTCGATCACCTGCTGTTTAAATTAGAGTACATTAAAAGGACACATGTTAAAATCTAAAACATAATCCTCAAGACCCCTTAACATGGGCTGAGTTCCCAGCTGTGGGAGCAGTGGATGCCACCAGGCCTTCCTGGGCAACTCCTTCCTGTCACTGCCACACACTTCTAATACCTAATGCATCCATGGAAAGGAAGTCGGAAGATCTTGCTCTTCTGCGAGGCCACCTATCTCAATGTCTCTTTCTTTGCAACTCTTTTATGTAATTATTCGTTCATTCAGGGAAACATAGTATGCTCACTGGAGGCCTGTTGTGTGCTTGACAACATGTGAAGTCATCAGGAATTGAAAAAAAAATGTCGTTGCTTTTATGGATTACCCTGTATCATAAGAGAGAACATGCATTCTGACAGGAAGATGAGTAAAACAATTGGAATTTTTGGTAAATTACACGATAGAATCCCATTAAAGCCTGAGACAAAATTACAGGGATGAGAGATGCTGGAACAGATGTGGAATGGAGCAAATCAGGCATTTTGGATCCTTTCCTTGTTTCCACATGAATAAAAACCTCCAACTCAAAGAGGGTTACTCAGTCATTCATTGGTCAGTCTAAGCATAAGACAGAACTGTTTTGTCATGGAGTATAGGTGGACAGTGTAGTATCTCCTCATCTATTGACTGAACTTTAGGGAAGGTCCAGGACACTCTTGAGCTGCAGCCTCTGAAATTGATGATCTCAGGTACCATGGGAGGCAACAGAGAATTGATTGCCAGAGAACACAGGAGACATACACAATGTGGACTGTGTATTAGAATCTTCTGAGGAAATTTTTTAATTTCCAGGACACAGGAAAAAATGGTTCAAAACTCTCTAATTACTCAGGTATAAGGTAGGTTGAATATCAAGCCTTTATACTATCAAGTGACAAACTTAAACATATGTCTGTGTGTGTTTATGTATATGTATATGTTTAGTGACAGCATGTAATTTACTAAATATGTTTTGAACAGTCAGAACAAAGCTCTTTGGAAAACTGGCCTGTTTCAAGAGATAGAGGTAATTGATGATTGGTGAATGTAAAGAAGACTTATTACCAAACTTTTGGGGAAAAATTATCTTTCAAGAAGCACTGAAGATGCTTTAGCATCTTAGTTACTATGTTCAGAATTGAAAACAATATTTTTTCAAGTCTATTCTATCTGTAATACATTTGGTTTTCATTAAAAATATGAAAGCATGTTTAAGAGAATGTATTTATCCCATTTTCCTAAAATGTAAACACTCTTTTTTTTCTTTGCAAATGCACAAATGAAATGCAAGCTGTCATTGAGAGGCATATCCTTCTGAGGCACTATCCAGAATGAATAGATTTGGATTTACTGATGTTCATTCTCATTTTCTCTGACATACGTGTATTTTGTTATTACATTAAATCTTATGAATGGCTTTATATTTTTGTTATAATTACTCTCTATAGCTTTGCAAAGAAGATAATATCAAATAGACTTGGAAAATGTCAGATTTTTTGCAATTATATACAGAGTGTCTTTTAAAAGTTCATGTTACTAAAAAGATTTTTGATAAGAATAGATTGTCTAAGTCAGAGAATTTTAATGTGCTGATTTGAAATATGATTTTATGCATCTATGAGAACTGAGCCAAAGGCCTATAGGCATCCTGAATATCAATACAATGTATTGTGTATCTTTTGATATTTTTTCACAGTTTTGGTTTATATTCAGAATGCTGTAAGTCCTTGTTTTCATTCAATATTGCATTATAGGTGACGGATAGTAGCTATCAGAGCATCACTCTTTCTGAATATTCATGAAGCATTTTTTTATTCTCCCTGGCAAGAGAAAAAAGGAGAATATACTATTGAAAACGATGCCTCATTGAAACAGGTTAGGTGATTTAGGAACGGTTTTTGCAGACAAAGAATTTACTATTCTCCTCAGTAACAAGAGAAAAATGTCACTGAAGACTTCTAGACCAAGAAATATGGTATGGAAAAGATAAAAGTATATCAGGGAAGCATTCTTTTTCCTTAATTTTTGAGAAGCAGCTTAGAATACTTGAAAAACTATTTTAAATACTTTATCTTTGAATAACGCATACTTGGGTGAAATTCATGCCTTGGCACTAATGAGATATGTGAACTCTGACAAATTATTCAATTTCTCTAAGTCCTTGTTTCCTCATTTGAACAATGGAGATAATGACATCAGCCTTTCAGGCTTGTTTTGAGGCTCTGGGAGAGCATCTGGCATATAGTTAGGACTAAGTAAATATTAGTTCCCTGCCTGCGTGCTTTATGTAGTCTTTTGCCTGTTGGTAAGAAAAATAGCTGAAAGTGATTGCAATAGTTCCATCACCTAACAATGCTATTGTCAGTGAGGCAGAGTCATGTAAATCCCTGGTTATTAGCATCAATTTCTTGTTTGTGAATCCACAGATTGTTGTAGAATTGCTTTAGCCACCTGCCTGATATGTTACCTTCCTATATTCCTTCTGTTAACTTTATTTTCTCTGCCTCTTTAGCCTTAAGCAATAAGAGGAATGGGCAAAAGCTACATTTTTATCTTGTAAAGAATGGTTCATTCTATCCACTTTTATGCTCAGATTCACCACACAGGGAGTGAAGGATTAGAATTCTGTTCAGTTTTGGGTTTGAGAAAATTTAAAGGACAGAAATGATCTAATGAATGAAGCAAAGTCATATATGAAAATGATAGCAAACCCAATCTTCTGCATAAGGTAGTTAACATTTTGAAAACAATTTATTTGGCAGCACTACGGCACATAATCATAAACCAAGTCAAACAAGATGAACATATGCACATTGTTGAGCTGAGTGGTGGAATGGTTCTTCCAGCAGCAACACACCTGTGTAACAACATAATTGCCAGATAAATAGCTCTTTCATAGCTAATTAGAATTGAGTTTGAGATACGGTTTTGAAGCTCCAGTCAAGGAGCACAGCTATTTGCACATCCTTGACTGAGGAATCACGTTCCTTAGCGCGAGAAAGGTCATTCTTGAATTGTCTTTTGTTGTTATCACACCTGCTGATAAAAAGAACAGTCATGGAAATGGCTGCCTTGACCCTCAGCAAATATGGATGTTCAGTATCACTACCAGATAGCCCCCATGGGCAGTCTCTTACTCAACTTTTCATAAAGAGAAATTCATTATTTAGTGTGTTATCTGTAGACTTTGAGCAAAGACTGGCATCATAGATTATAACATAAATTTGCTCACTCTTTTTGCTAAATACAATCCATTGGCTAGTTTCTGATCTACGAAGAAAGCAGTTATGAAGCACTCATTTTACCTTTGATCTAAAGTCCTGATTCCTATATACTTTCAGGGTTTGAAAGAGATATTTAAGGAGCAGTGAAAAAATAAGATAAGCAAAGGGTCTTTTAAGCACTATTGGTTTGAAATCAGTTGGCATTTGAATCTGCTCCACAAAGAAACAGTACCTTCATCAAAGCAATGCTAGCACAGAGCTGAATCAGATGCAGCATGAATTAATTCTTGTTCTTCATGGTCTTCTTCATAGTATAAAGAGGACACACCAATGTTAGGGGAAAGAATGGGGGGAAAGTCAAAGAAACATCTCCAAGTATACCTATGCAAATTCTTTGTTTTACAGTTCAAACAACTGAGAGAGTAAGAATGAATTGGTTTCTGTCAATCATATTGCTTGCTTAATTAGTAACAGATTTAGAATGAGTATTTATGTCTCCTCTTTTATACTGGAAAAGATCTTTCATACACTCATACACTGGATTGCTAAATTTTTAAACATGATAAAAGAATAAACATTTTTGTCTGGGCACCGTGACTTAGGTGCCTGTAATCCCAGCACTTTGGAAGGCCTAGGTGGGTGGATCACCTGAGGCCAGGAGTTTGAGACCAGCCTGGCCAACATGGAACACACCTCCCCCAACTAAAAAAAATACAAAAATTAGCCAGGCATGGTGGCAGGCACCTATAGTCCCAGCTAGTCAGGTGGCTGAGGCAGGAGAATCGCTTGAACCCAGGAGCCGGAGGTGGCAGTGAGAGGAGATTGCACCACTACATTCTAGACTGGGCGACAGAGAGAGTCTCCATCTCAAAAAATAAAGAAAAAAATAATAAATAAATATTTTTTTATTAGTACATACCTTGTTAAATATTTTTAGCCAAACACTTGAACAGAGTGAAAGGCAAAACCTTTCACACAGTCAGTAGAAAAATAAGAAAATGTGGAGGTTTATTCTAAAGAGAGACTATTCTGTTACCCAAAATAAAAGAATCTACGTATAGTTCAAGAGTATCCTGTTTTTCTTCACACATTCCCCAATAAAGTATTCTTTACAAACTGGTTACACCTGAAAAATCTTATTTATCCAGAAAAAATCATAACTACTCAAATAGCATGTTTTGCTTACTAATAAATCATGGTTCATCTCCACTTATTTTTTATGTTAGCCCATAACAACATTTTAAATACTTGTGGCTATAAAAATTATCGGTCATAAATTCTGCCTTCAATTGACAGTCTCTAAAATTTGAATTTTAATAACAAAATGCTGACCTAAGGGAAACAAAACATATTATGACTTTTTTGTGGGAACACTACCCTCTTGTGGCTTGAATAGGTACTTCCACTGTCCACTTTTTTCAAGTCTGGATTCCTACAATGAGACTTGGAATAGTCTTAAGAGCTAAAAATTACCTTAACAACAGTTTTAGAAATAATCTAGTAATATAACTTTATTTTCCATATATTAAACTTGATTTCTGGGCGTTGAGTAACATTGGCTTACAACTCCATTGAGATTTTTTTGCCTTAAAATACCGAACACTAATTAATCATTTAACATTTGGAGTTGTACCCTATCTTCACTAACTTATTATAGCATCTATTAACTCCTCGATTTTAAAGTTCTAAACTTATTGAACATGAAACTTCACAACTTATGCCCACACTAGCCTCCTTATTACAAAAATATCAATATTAGCAATGACTTATTTCAGCTGTTATGAACTGTTAAAAAGTCACCAATTAAATTACAGAATTTATGTGAGTTGAAAATATTACATAAAATTTATATTTTTCTGTTCAAATCCAATGATGCTTTAGAATACTTGGTGAATAACTTTCTTTTTACTAAATGAAGAAATAATAACTAAGCCAGAATAAGTAGTCAGGGAGCTCCTCAGTATAAATTTAAAACATGTTACAAGTTAAAAACCAGAGGTTTTTAGAACATGTAATTTTGGACCAATTATTACACTGGTAAAGACAAATTCCATGTTCTTGCAGTCTGTTCAGGACTGAGAATAAGAGCTGATCTATTTGTGCCCAATCTCCTGTGGTGGCTATGGCTTCACGTGGTGGCCCCTGCTTCTTTTGTGGATACAACCTATGTGCATTTACATTGATAGGAAAAAAAACAAAAGAAAAACAGAAGAGGTGAAGGTAGGATAAAAGGTACATATGGACTAGCTGTAAGTACCACAGGATGCTCAAACTTTTATTTTTATTCTCAGAACTATTCATGCCCTCCCTTCATCCGCATGGGAGGAGTATACTCAATCCTGGACGTTGGGCTTCACAACATGAGTGACTTGGGATAACAGGACGTCTTCAGACACAACAAGGTATAAATTTGCAGTGTGTTTGTGAATGTTTGTTTACTCATTTGCTTTTCTGTCGTGATCATCATAAAAACATGCTTAGCTTCTCCTGCTGGTCCCAGGAGGAAGAGAGATAGGTGGAGCAGAGCCTGCCTCTGGACCAAGTTCAGCCTGGATCCATTGGCCCAGAATTCACAGAATTCTGAGCTAAATAAATGCTTAGTATTTTATAATGATGAGATATGTGTATTTGTGTGTGTGTGTGTGTGTTTTGTTTTTGTCTTCTTGTTGAACTGCACAGGTTGATCATTTTTGATAGAGACAATTTTCCTTTTCCACATGGTAAACATCTGAGTCACAGTCATATTGAGATAGTGTTTACATAATAGTTCAATCAATTTCCTTCTTCAAAATCATTATGAGGCTCACTACTTTGCTTTTTGAGATCAGGTGAATATCACTTTCTCAGAATGCTCTTTCTGACTACTTCGTCTAGAATATCTTTCACCAAATAAATATGTATATAATCCATTCATTTATTGACTTCCCAACAATTAATATTTTTAATTGTCTTCTTAATTCATCTGTAAGACCCAATTAAATATAAATTATATAAGGGTAAGAGTCCCATCTTTTTGCTTCCTGCTGTATCTTCAGTCTCCACTTCCTAGAATTCTCTCATTAAATATTTTTGAATGAACAAATGAATGATTCATCAAGTCTATTAATAGATCCATCAGTTCTATTAATAGACTAGATGAATCATTCATTTGTTCCTGATTTGGATTACTCCTACTTCAAACATCACCTTTAAATAAAATAAGTCCTCATTAGTCTTAATTAACACTATAACTGTTCTTTAAATTCACCTGTATGTCAACTGTCAATGATTCCCTAGTTAACTAATAATAAATTATTCTCATTTGACTTGCAGCTCCAAACTGTAGATCAGGAAGTTTTATTTAGATATTTTATATGAGTTGAAAATATAACATAAAATTATCTATTTTTCTGAATATATATGATACATTCATTTTTTTCAACTATTTCCATCACAGTCAAGCTCGTTTGCCATCTAATTATATTAAAAGGACAAGGTAGGAATTTTCCTTAACCTTTACATCAAACTTATATTTTTAAAATCAGAAACATAAAATTATTTCATCATAACTTTCTGATATTCCTTACATGGGCTATTATGAGTCAGTCTTTACAACAAGGCATGGATGACTTGACAGAAATGTTCAATTGCCAATATTTTGTATTTATATACTTAACAGTGAGTATTTATTACAGTAATGAATGTAAATATACATAAGACTCAAATCACATCCTCAAGACCTTGCAGTCTTGCATAGGAGATAATTGTCCTGAAGAAATACAAAATCTGTAGGGGAGTTAAGGTTGGTATTATGAAGAACATTATGTAAGTGTAATAACTGTGTTTCAAACTTCTCTGCAAAGTTTACGGGATGCCATTGTTTAAAGGAAACTGTACTGCTGAAGAGTGCATTAGCATTAGTTTTCGTAGTGCTCTGGACAACAAAAGAGCACAGTAACTAAGGAGAAGCAAACCACCATTAATTACACAGTTAATCCTTGGTTTGGAGTCCAGAATTTAAATGAATGCCATTGTACCTGCGGGCGTAATACTATGTCTTTTGGATAAAAAATTGTAACTGAGAGTTTTTTATTGCTGTTATTATCACCAAAGCAACTGTTTTTAGTATTTCCAGATAAATATAATAACTAATCCTTATTTGTAGTAATAATAGAGAAGAAAAGGGCATATGCTTTGAAAATATGTGTTCTCTACACCCTTTCCCCCAAATCTCTCAACATGTTACTTGTGAAGAAACAAGAAGATGACCAAAATACAAGCCAAGGAGAAAGGTCCTTCGAAAAAGCCAACCTGCTAATACCTTGATCTCGGGCTTCTAGCTCTCAAAACTGTGAGGAAATTAATTTGTTATGATAGCTTTAGCAAAATAATACAACATTTAATAACTACATTTCCAAAGTCATATTTTTAAGCAATAAAACAAAGTTAAACATTAGGGAATAGCTTCTCAGAGTATATAATCCACTAGCATTCATTATGAATCTCTAAAAGATGAAGTACTATTTTAGTTTCTAAAATTTATATACCTATGCTCCATTTTTTTTGTGATAAAACACTGGTTTACTTCTCACATGACAGAATAAACCACTGAAAGTAGTTAGAAAACTGTTCTTTCATCACTTAGTTTTGAATGGTACCATTCCCACAAGTTTGTAAATATAACTTATGTGTTATAGAAAACCAAATACACGTCTTTGTGATATCTGTCTTGAACTCAAGAATTGGATATATTAATTCTTTAGTATTGCTTTCTACGTATGCTACTTGGATATGCTGCAAAAAAGCGTAATCTAAATTGAACTAAAATTTTATTTTTTCCTGAAATCTAACTCAAGCTTTCTTAAGTCTAGTGAGGACTGGTCAAACTGTGAAGTTATTGGCACAGTCCTCCAGACGGCCAAGTACTTTCATGACCTCTGACTCTAACTTGAAGTTGAGTTGTAACTGTAAAGTCAGAGGAAATGGTCCACATAAGACCACCCTATACTATGACACCAGCTGTAAGTTCAGGAGTTTGCCCAAGCCATTCTCAGGTTCAGTAATTCATTACAAAGACTAGTGAATTCATCAAAAATTCATTAATTCTGAAAGAAAGATTCACTAAACCTATTATACTGTGGCTACACTTGTTACAGAGAAAGAATACATTAAAAATCAGTCAAGGGAAGGAACACAAAGGGTACAGTCGGGAAGGGTTCCCAAAGCAAAGCTTCCATCATTCTGAAGATGTATTACCCTCCAACGATTGACCTGAGATGATATGCATAAGATATTACGAACCTGTGAAGCTCACCTGAGCTTCGGTGTCTCAAGTTTTATTAAGAGTTTATTAGCTTTCCATGATCAGTTTATTTATTGTTTATGTACTTGAACTCAATATCCAGAAACTCCTGTACAGAGGATTGGACTAATATGATGTGGCTCCAGGAAACACTGAGTCACCTGGTTAGCATCAATTATCTGCTGTGGTCCAAGGGGCCCACCATGAATGAGAAAAATATTCTCTCACTTGGAAAATTAATAGGTTCAGAGATTACCTTCCAGGAGCTGAGATAATGCCATTATACCTCTTTGGCAACCACACATTCCTGGCTACACAATGCCAACCTGCTAATACCTTGGTGTTAGGTATGGTGATATGGTGTTATGGTGTTCACCTTGGCCCTCTGTTTTACTCATTAACCCACAGAATTGCCAAGGGGCTTGCTCAAATTAAGATCTTTGCAACTGTCTTTATATTTTACCTGTAAAATCTTAGTATTGCTACTTAGCATAAGCTTTAGTCCTACTATGTTTAAAGATTTCTCAGATCCCTGACACATTATTTCATCTCCTTTTTTGTTGTTGTTAATACATAACTTTAGTCAAATACTATAATCTTCCTAAGGCTCTGTTTTCTCACCTGTTAAATGGAGATACTACCTTCTGCAGGGGATAAATACTTTATCAAAAGTTTTTAAACTTTGCTCCACTCCCTCTTTTTTAATAGATTTAGTGAAAAATAAATAAAAGAAATGCTGTAAAGTTTTGCCAATTTAGCTCTCCTCCTCTAAGTTATGATATCATTTCAAATACCCTTTTGACCCTTCTGGGAGAGAAGAGGAAAAGGGACATTTTGTCACTTTAGGCTGCAATAACAAAATACTGAGGACTGAGTGTCTTAAACAACAGAAATTTATTTTCTCACAGTTTTGGAGGCTGGAACTTCATTATCAAGGTGCTGGTCAATTCATTTCTGGCAAAGGTTCTTTTCTTAGCTTATGGACATATACCTCCTTGTTACGTTTTTGCACGGACTTTCTTCAGTGTGTGCACAGGGGTAAAGAAAGGGAGCTCTGTGATGTCTTTTCTCGTAGAGACACTAATTCTGTTACATCAGGGGCCCTCCCATAAGGCTTCATTTAACCTTAACTACTTCTGTAGAGTTCTTATCTCCAAATACAGCTACACTGGGTGCTAGGGCTTTGACATATGAATTTGAGGAGGCATATTTATCCATAACAGGGACTCATGGTACAGCAAGATGTTCAGTAAAGAGTAATCACCTTACGGTCTACTGGCTGCAGAATTACGCAGCCAGTGATCTGCTAGCTGACACGTCATGGGCAGAAGAGAAAAACAGTAAGGTTAAGGAAGAAATGCAATGAAGCGTATCTTTAGTGCCTTAACAAACTTCTCAAACTCTCATGCCCCTCTTTTTCCCTTTTGCTCAATTGATGAAAGCCCAATACTGTTTATACAGAGCCATATGCTGATTCACAATTGATCCACATCAGCTGAACAGTACTGGAGAAAAATTATAGAGCCATGCTTGCTAATTTCACAGCAATACTGCTTGATAATCATGCCACTCCTTTAGGAAATACCCTTTCCCATTCTCAAGAATGACTACACATTTTATCACCCACTAAATCTTCAAAACATTTCTTCCCATTTAGTATCAGTGGGTTACATAATTCCTACAGAAATGCATACAAGACCACATAAATTAATGAACTTAATGACAATTTCACCTACCTGCTTGTAGTCTGCTTCCTTCTTGTGATAATGAAGTGCTACTGTTTCTATATGCTGTTGTAGCCTAAAGGACTTCACTTCTTCAATGATCCCATTTCTCTTCTACATGGTTAATTTATTCATTTCTACCAATCACAGTTCATAAACATGTCTTGGTATCACTTATTTTAAAGAAATACACTAATGAACAAATCAAGCACTTTGCTTAATCCTCCACTAATCTCCAGCTCAAATTATCTTCTCTCCATTATAGAAATCATATCGACAAAATTCGATTGTCTATACTCACTCTTTTTACTTCCGCACTTTTCATCAACTTTTCAGTGCACTATTCTGAATTAGTAAAGGTCACCAATAACCTGCATCTTGTCCAAATCAATGATCATGTTTGTGTTTAGTGTTCTTAACTACTCAGCAGTTTAGTGTTTACCACTACTTACCCTTGAAATACAGAAATGTCTAGACTTTTGTGATATTACCTTCAGCTTATTTTTCTTCTCCCTCACTTGCTGTTCTTTGTCACCATCCTTGATGTTTTCTTTCTCCTTTGCCTGGTCTCTAAATGTCAGATTACCACATGGCTTGGTTCTGAAACACTGTCTTGTCTAACATACTTTCTTCATCATAAACAATCACATCGGTTTCCTTTTTTTTTTTTTTTTTTGTTTCTTTGTGTCACCTTGTCACCAGGCGCCAGGCTGGAGTGCAGTGGCCCAACCTCGGCTCATTGCAACTCCGCCTCTCGGGTTCAAGTAATTCTCCTGCCTCAGCCTCCTGACTAGCTGGGACTACAGGCGTGTGCCACCACGCCCAGCTAATTTTTTTGTATTTTTAGTAGAGACGGGGTTTCACCATGTTGGCCAGGATGGTCTCGATCTCTCGACCTCATGATCCACCCGCCTCAGCCTCCCAAAGTGCTGGGATTACAGGCTTGAGCCACCGCGCCTGGCCGGTTTCCTTATTTTTAAATACCATTTATCTGCCCATAAATGGTAACTAAAAAAATTATAATCTAGCATTCTCCTTTGACTTATAACCTTTTAATAGCCTCTCCAACTAAAAGACATGCAATTATTTAACTCTCTAAAATGTGACTACTAATTTATCTCTCCACATTTGCTCTCCAAGTTTCTTTGCCACAGTAAATAGCATAAACATGCATTCTTACCTTAACCATCATCATAGTGTCATCTTTCCTCTTTACAACTTATAACCAATCTATTCATAAGCTGTCTGAGTTCCATTGCTGAATTATATTCTTAATCCAATCATTTCTCACCAATTCCAGTGCTTACAAGTTTCCAATCTCTAGCTGTGAGACTACTGAAACAGACCATTAATAATTTTTCTGGCTCTACCCTCAACTCTCTTGTGCTTCCCCACTCTCAACACTGCAGTCCATTCATTCCTCAGCAGCCATCGCATGTTTTTCTGTTTTCTAAATCACAGAGCATATCATGTAATCTTCCTGCTTATGCCTCTCTTGTGGCTGTCCATGGCAAATAGAATAGAATCTGAGGAGGCCCTTCTGAACTGGCTTTTACTACCTTTCCCCACTTCACTGATCCATTTCATTTAACACATTTCAGCCACAGCCACAGGGACCACCCCTCCCCTACCTCCTATCACTCAAAAGCACTAAATGTCCTTTTTATTTCCTCAAAGATATTGCACTAGATTTTATTTGATTGGGACTGTCTGCCTCTACACTTCCAGTTACTATACACCCTGTTATCCTATTTTAGTTTCCTCATATGAATTTAATTTCTGTAATGCTGTGGTTTGAGTGTGTCCTCCAAAAAGCGGGTGTTAAAAACTAAACTCCAATTCAACAGTGTTGTGTGGTGGGGCCTAATTGTTTGCAACACAAGTGTTCCACCCTCATAAATTAATTAATGCTGATTATAAAAGCTCTGAGGTTGCAAATTTAATCTTTTGCTCTGGCTCCTGCCCTCTCTTCACCTTTGACCTTTCAGCACGTGATGAAGTAATGCGAAGATACTTATCGGATGCCAGTGCCATGACTTTGCACTTCCTAGCCTACAGAACCAAGAGCCAAACAAATTTCTGCTCATTATAAATTACTGAGTCTGTGGTATTCCGTTATATAGCATAAAAATCATAATACAACAAAATAAAACAGGATAAATAAGACGCGTGTCATCCTCTTTTATTTTGTTTTATTATAATCAGTGCCTAGAACCTTGCTGCCCAATACTGTAACCATTACACACATGTGATTATTGGGCACTTAAAATGTGGTTATTTCCCATTGGGAAGTTCTGTTAGTATAAAATTCAGGCCAAATTTTGAATGCTTGCTATAAAAGCACATAAAAATCATAACAATTTTTGTCTTATCTAGATGTTAAAGTGATAATATTGTGGATATATTTGTGTAAATCAAATGCATATTACACTTCTTCTTATCTACGGCATTTTACTTTTTATTATGGCTTATAAAAATGCTATATAGGTGCCTCTAATTAAGTTTCATAGGTTGATGAAGAAATGATTATAATAATATATGTCTATTAAGTGAAGAAAATCAAGAAAATAGTGTGTTTAATCAGACAGAAAGGAAAAAGGCAGAATTTTTGAACTTGATAAAATGATTGAGAAGTGTATATGTGAGAATAACTAATGACACCCATCTAGAAAACATTGAAATAGGAGGAGAAAAGACAACTTATATAGCTCAATATGAAATCAGCTTCTAAATTTTCAATAAGCATAATGGCATCATATGTAGCTGATATAGGAATAAATATAGGATGAAAAATCTAAATAATGGAAATGTATATATAATGAACTAGGTTATGAGAACAATGGCTCTTTAAATATTGAAGAAAATAGATTATTCAATATATGATCTTAGAATTATTGATTAATTGAGGAAAAAATGCAAATAATAACTGTATAGATATGCAACGTGTTTATATGTATTTTTTTATTGTGTTTTAAGTTTTGGGGTAATGTGAGGAATATGCAAGATTGTTGCATAGGTACGCACATGGTAATATGATTTGCTGCCTTCCTCCCTGTCACCTGTATCTGGCATTTCTCCCCATGTTATCCCTCGCCAAACTCCCCACCCCCTGCTGTCCCTCCCCTAGATCCCCCCTACAGACCTTAGTGTGTGATGCTCCCCTCCCTGTGTCCATGTGTTCTCATTTTTCAACACCTGCCTATGAGTGAGAACATGCAGTGTTTGATTTTCTGTTCTTGTGTCACTTTGCTGAGAATAACGGTTTCTAGGTTCAACTATGTCCCTACAAAGGACACGAACTCATTATTTTTTATGGCTGCATAGTATTCCATGGTGTACATGTGCCACATTTTCCCTGTCCTGCCTATCATCATGCAACATGTTTTAACAGTGAAAATCTTTAGCTGAATAGCACAGTGATTTTAGAAAATCTGCCCTTTCTGGTGTTTTCTCATGTTTTCTGCAGAGTACATAATATTTTGTTGTTAAATATGTGCATTTTATTTCATATGTTTGTAATATATATGCAGTATATATTTTTAGGAAACTAAACAGAAATTACCAAGTAATATTAAAGGCATAGAAACAAGAGCTAATGGAGAAAAACAATGTTATGCCTATGAAATGTAGTAAAGACCTAAAAATTAATAACTTTTAGTCTAGTCTCTACGTTTTTAATCAACATTAATAATAATAATACTTACAGATGTGTGTGTGCCCCACTTCTTACTAGCAGTGACAAAAATATCTTTTAGTTTATCCAGATATACTGTGGTTATTAACCCCTTGTCAGATGGATAGTTTGCAAATATATTTTTTCTATTCTTTTTTTTTTTTGAAAGAAAGAAAAAGAAAAGAAGAAAGAAAGTGAAAGAGAAAAAAGGAATGTAAGAGAGAAAGAAAGAGAAAGAGGGAGAGAGAACGGGATTCTTGTTCTATTGCCCAGGCTAGAATGCAGTCTAAAAATGGGTATTAAAAACCTCTTTAATGCCAATAATTGTGCTTAACAATAGAGACAGGAAGGAATAAGGGATGAAAATAAACTAGCAGCCAACCAATATTTTATTTAAACCTGTGAAATGCTATGCAATTGCTGAAGAGTGATTTACTTCCAATTGTGTGGTCACTTTTAAAATAGGTGTAATGTGATACTGAGAAAAATGTATGTTTTGTGGATTTGGGGTGGACAGTTCTGTAAATATTTGTTAAGTTTACTTGTTCCAGGTCTGAGTTCAAGTCCTGGATATCCTTGTTAATTTTCTA
>CAUYLG010034800.1:0-10589 GCA_963573385.1 Cacajao melanocephalus | reverse complement strand
TCTGCAAACAGAGACAATTTGACTTCCTCTCTTTCTATTTTAATACGCTTTATTTCTTTCTCTTGTCTGATTGTCCTGGCCAGAACTTCCAATACTTTGTTGAATAGGAGTGATAGGGGAGAGCATCCTTGTCTTGTGCCGATTTTCAAAGGGAATGCTTCCAGCTGTTGCCCATTCAGTATGATATTGGCTATGAGTTTGAAATGACAACATGTATTGTTTAGTTATTAAAATCAACTTTAAGTGAGACCTCTAAATTTCTTATAATACTAGGTCTTGGAACAGTACAACTTTGTTTACACTCTCTCACCCCCACCCACAACATGCATACCTTTTATGCTACTGTTGTGCTATACTTAAATTCTACGTATATTTTAAACCACCAGGACATTATTATGATGGTTTTAGCAGTAACTATTTATGTTAAAACATCTTTCCATATTGCTCTTAGCATGACTCTGTCACTAGTTGATTTTCTCCCATTTTATTTATTTGACGATGTCTTTCACCTTTCTTCCCGAAGACTCCTCATTCTCAATACATTTTTTAGTTGGAGACTGCTACTGTGAAAGTGTTAAGGTTCCCATTATCCCAGCTCACGTAAAACATTGCTGCATTTTATTTTGCTTTCCACTGTTTCTGTGGAGTAGTCAGCTGAGTCCAAATTCTATCTCTTTTAAGGAAATACGTCAGTCTACCTGTCCAGTTTTAAAAGTTTCTCCCTATATTTGACTTTTAGAAGTACCACTGTGATATCCCTAAATCTCCTTCCTTTGCTTATTTTTAGTGGGCTTTTCCTCTGTTTATCCTGTGTGCGGCTTTATGGGTCCTCATGAGAGGGTCTTTTGCCTGTTTTAAGCACATCAGTTAAAATATTTTTTTGAACACTTCTGCAAATTCTTTCTTACCTTTCCTTCTGGATTCTAATTACAGGTATTTTACTTTTCCACTATGCTGCATATTTATCTTAATTTTTTTCTATACTTTTTCTTGCTTTAATCTAGATGTTTTCTACTAATGAATCTTCCAGTTAATAAATCTTCTTTAAATATATCTTTTAAATTTATGATTTTATAAATTATATATTTTTTTCAATAATGTAGTATTTATTTTTAGGATATTAGCCTCTAAAGTCCTGGCTGAGTTTCCCATGTTTTTAAATAGTCTTCCTTCTTTTCTCCTTTTTATTTATTTAAAAAGAAATGTTCCTGCCTTTATACTAGTTCTTGATCGGAGGGCTGGGCTAATACAAACTACCTTATTATAGCCAAATAAATTAGCAAGTCAACAGAAAAACAGGTGTTTGGCGGTGGTAATTTTGCTCAAGATGATTCAACCAAAAGAGATGGAGTCAAGGACTGTAACAAAAACAAATTTCGTACACCATTTTTCCCTTTCAAAATAGATGTGGACTTGTCACCACAAGCCCCTCTTAAGGGCCAGATGGGGAATCACAGGCTATAATCCAGGCCTCATAGAAACACCAATGGGTAAAATCATGATCTCTGGTGGTAGGAAATGACAGACTTTCTATCAGAGAGACTTTTATTAAATCACAAATGTAAAGCCAAAAATCAAAACCAAATGTCAAACCCCACATGTGACAGGGTAACTGGCTCCAGGAGCTTAATGACTAAAGCAGAGAGAGTGTGGGCCCAAGGGTTTTCTTTGAAGGAGAGAAGTCACTAGCGTAAAGGCCCTCAAACTCTCAATGCAGCAGCAAAAAGGAGGCTCCGACACCAAAGACCTCAAGCATTTTCCAAAGGATGGGAAAGGAGTGGGGAATAATTTTGGGCTCCAGGGTCCTTACACACATGGCATGACTACTGAAGCCCGGGGTGCACTCATTTCTAAGCCAATCTTAGAACGGGCAGGTGTCAGAATGAGAACTATTTAAAGATTTGGAAGTATTTAATGATTTTATCCCTTGTAATACCTGCTATCTTCATATATTTAAAATATAAGGTGTCAAAATGAGAACTATTTAAAGATTTGAAAGTATTTAATGATTTTATCCCTTGCAATACCTGCTATCTTCATATATTTAAAATATTTCCATCATAAAAGCAACCAGATGGCATTGGCAAGACAGACATCTGGAATGAAACACCATAGGAAGGTTCTGAGAGGGCGTTCCTTGAAGCTCACTGGTGAGCTTGAACTCTGTTGGGTTCTGGGGTGGGGACTCAGATACAGGGAGAGTTTGACCTTCAGGGGTTGCTCCCTGACTGGGGGCCATCAGCGCTGGTCTCCAGACGACTACAGACAAATCCGCTATTGGCACCAATGATAAATTCGCTATGCCAGCCCTCTTCCATCATTCCCAGGAAGCTCCAGTAAAGCTTGTCAGCACCTGGAATGCATTTTTTAGTACAGTTACCTTTTGCTTGTGGACGCATGTTTTGATTTCGACCAATTTAGAAGAAACTATCATTTAAAATAGTGATTAATCCAGATCATCCTGTATAGTATGTAATTTATAAGAAATTAACTTCTAACTTTGTTAAGCAATTTGATATAAAACTGATTGGGCACATTATTGCCATTTATACAAACAGTAATGTAAGAGCAGAAGATGTGGTCAAGAAGTAAGTGCTCATTCGGGTGACTTGGGTGACCCTTACTGCAGCTCAGAGGGACCTCTGCCCTGTGGCATCTCCGAGGATGAAGAATAGGACATTCAACCAGTATTTTGGTTTGTGGGATGAAACGTTAGCAACTGAAAAACTTTGACTAGGAAGGTTTAATGGGCAAGCTTGATAAATTGTTCCAAGGATAAGAAACAGTAAATACTCTTGTTGGAATCTTTTACCTGGCTCAAGTTTCCCTTAATTTTTGACACCAGAGACAACATTAAGCAAACACGTTCTGACTGCGTCTTTTCTCAAGGCCTGGCTCTGCACACACAATATTTCTGCAATGTTGCCCTTGTGTTTGCATATTTACCCCCAAAAGCCCAGTGGACATTTGTGAAAATGAATCCCACATTGGGAAGCTACTGTAACACAAATGTCGCTCAGGAAGTCAGATGTCTACAAACACAAGAATGTGCATATATTTCTCAGGTTTAAAATCAAGTTCAACTGCAGATTGATTTTCCTTTGCAACAAATAGTTTCCTTTGAAACATCCTCTGCAAGCTTTTTTAAGATGATAAATGCTTTCCAGCCCTCAGTGCTTAGTGAATACACTTCACATATGAACACACACTTTAGGTTTTCTAATCTTTGTACAGCTTCTATTTATATTATTAATTACTTTCAATGTTTCTGTATAATACAATATTTCCTTTAATGATTTAACCTGGATATTTGCTCTAAGACTACCTGGTCACACAGTTATATATTGAATGATAATAATATATTACTTTATAAGCTGTGTTTTTGATATTTGTTTATCATTGTAAATAATGACATAAAATCATCCCACATTGCACAGGGACATCAAGTACTTTAGAATACTAGAAAAACCAGACTGTGGAGCCCTGCCTTTGAAATATGATTTAAAACAGAATTTATAATGTCGCAGAATTACATAAAACTGTGTGAAATTGTGCAGATAATCATTTAAATCTCTCTACATGAAAAGATAATTGCTCCAGAAATTAACTGTACCTGGGGTTCATTCATTTGGTCATGGCTAGTTTCTTATGTAGTGATGATTTGATATCAGAGCTAATTAAGATCGGGTCAGAGTTGGTGAAGGTCAGACATTAATGTGTGGGATCATTGAAATGATAATTATAAACAGATTAGGAAGCCACGGTCCTTTATAAGGGGTTATTAGATAATTACTGTGAGAGCGAACAGCGTACTGTAATAATGGATTACCGACTACTTACAGCGTTTTAAGGGTGCGAGTGTATTCCTTCCTCAAGGACTAAAGAATAATGTTGTCGAAAGTCAGAGCTCAGTAAATAGAGTGCAACCATGGTAGCTGCAGTCCATTTTTCCCTGAAAGAACTTTTATTTTAGGGGATGCCCGTTATCACTGATGTCCTTGCTGCTCTGTGGACAAAGATGGCAGACCCTGAGATGGGAGGGAAGGGAAAATTGTATTAGGAGTCTCTATTGTTAGGTAAGGATAACGATGAGATGGGGAAGGTTTTGCTTTCCTCTCTGGCTCATTTATTTATAAGCTTTCCTGAATATTGGAAATCCATAAAAGCAAAGGGCAGAATGAAAGCCGCTCAGCCCATTTGGCATCTTCAGTATAGAGGGGCATCTCGCCCTGGTGTGCCTTTCACTGGAAACACTCTGACAATTCAATGACACGAACTATCGGTGAGTCTAACAGATGCTGGGCTGCAGTGGAGTCCGTATTCAGGACCTGGGGCTTATGTGGGACAACTCATTTCTCGACCGAAATCTTGTGGTGGACCGCTGTTCACAATGCCTTTGCTTCAGGTCTTGCCACAAAAGTGTGTGTTCCAGAAAAATTAGCTAAATACGTATAAAGAAATATTCAGGCTCCCTTTAACATGCTTTCTGACTTCAATATGAACAACTTTGATAAAATGGCCTCTGAGCCTTCATCTTCTGTGTAATAAACAGCAGCAACCTTCAACGAATGGTATTTACAACATGGATCAGGAAAGCAATTGGAAAAATCCAGAATGTCCTGTTTTCATTCTTTTGCCACCTTGTTAAAACAATTTGTCTCCAGCAGAGATTCCAGGATCGACCTCGAATTTTAAGGGGTGGGATGGAGTTGCTTTTGTCATCTTTGTGGATGCCTTCTTTACTGCGGGGGCCCAGAGCACATAAGCATCCACGTCTCGCCTTGGCCCCCAGGCTCAGAGCAGGGCCTCCGGGATTCCTGGCTGCCTGAAGAGGGCTTTTACCTCAGCAGGATTTATGTGTTGACGAAATGCAGGCTGTTCTTTCTTTCTGGCCTCTCACCATAAAATGCCAAGAATCCAATATGACAGAAATGCGGGTTGAGCGTTTTTGCTGAAATGGGATCTGCATCTGGGAATCAAAACAAGAATGAGAGTCTTAAGCATGGTGAGGTATGGCTGTCCTGTGTCCCAGCCACACCACCTGAACCACCACTGAGCCAGGACGTTGGGAGCATTCCACTAGGACGTGAGAGTGAGCACGCCCTCTGCCAGTCCAGGCGTCCCTGATTCCTAGTGATGTCTTCACTGATCCCTAGGGATCTGGGACACTGCTCCCCACTGACCCTGACCTAATCCCTTCAAATCTGCCTTAGAGTCTCATTTCTCTCCCATTTCCACTTTTTTTTTTTTTTTTTTTTTGAGACAGAGTCTCACTCTGTCACCCAGGCTGGAGTGCAGAGGCACAATCTTGGCTCACTGCGACCTCTGCCTCCTGAGTTCAAGCGAATTTTGTGCCTCAGCCTCCTGACATAGCTGGGATTACAGGCATACACTATGCTGTAGTTTTAGTTGAGATAGGATTTCACCATGTTGGCCAGCCTGGTCTCGAATTCCTGACCTCAAGCAATCCACCCCGCTCAGGCTCCCAAAGTGTCAGGATTATAGGGGTGAGCCATCATGTCCAGCCCCATTTCTGCTTTCTATGTAGGTGTACTTAGTGTTTCTGGTAATCAAAGGAGGATAAAAGCAGCAGTGAACAGAGGCACAAGTGATTGGGAGTATACTCATTTGCCTTGGTCTGTACATTAGTGGAGAAGAGTAGGTTGCCTATGGAAGAGCATGTGGTGTTCTCTGTCACTTGTATTCTTTTGAGGGTGCCTGGAAGGAGGAGTCATCATTAGCTGGTCAAGGGAGGATTCCACCTCTAGAGAAGGTCCCTCGCACGATTGCTTTGAAGGTGCCTCCTGCTTGTGATTTGCGGTGTTCTTCCAACTGCCAGAGAAGGAAAACATTTCTCTTTGAGAAGCAGGCTTCATCTAGAACAGAGATGTCCAATCTTTGGCTTCCCTGAGCCGCCTTGAAAAAACAAGAATTGCCTTTGGTCACACATAAAATACACTAACACTAACGATACCTGATAAATGAGCTAAAAAAAAAAAAAAAAGAATCTCAAAAAAACAATCTCATGTTTCAAAAAGTTTATGAATTTGTGTTGGACCACATTCAAAGTCGTCCCAGGCTGCATGCAGCCCACGGGCCGTGGGTTGGACAAACTTGACTAGAAGAATGCTTTGCTGGAAGCTTCTGCATTATTGAGAGTCCCAGGAGACTGCAGGAGGCTGGCGTTCTTGAGCAGGTCGTCTGAACCACCACAGTTTCACCACGGCGGGCCCGGAAAGAGAATTACACCGTCAAGATGCAGTTCTGTCTGCGGAAGATAATGACTCACCTGCTGAAGCATTCGGAAGGTTAAAATCTAAAGTTGAATTGCAGTGTTTAAATCCTGCTTTCAAAACAGCAACCCAGAATCTTTGCACCTCACTGTGTGGTCCGGGGTGAAAAGGAAGAGCAGAGAAAGTCACATGGCTCAAGGTGAACCGCTTCCATTCATAGGCATAAATACTGGTGTTTTGACACAGTGGTTCCTGGGTCAACGTGATGCTACAGTGACATATTCATGGGTTTTTTTTTTAGTTAACATGTAATCATTGTCCACAGAATGATTCATGGGATACAATGAGATATTTCTATATATATAAACAATGTGTAATAATGAAATCATGGTAATTAACGTATCCTTCACCTTAAACATTTATCATTTATTTGTGTTGGGAACTTCCAAAATCCTTTTTTGTAGCTACTTAAAAACACACAATAAATCACTGTCGACTATAGTCACCCTACGGTGCTAAGGAACACCAGGATTTATTCCTCCTATCTAGCGGTGAATTTGTAACCCTTACAAATCCCTCCCATCTCTCCTTCCTTTGTCTTTCCCAGCCTATAGTAACCAGTATTCTACTATTTCTATAAGAGTAACTTTTAAAGTTTATACACATGAGTGAGAACATGCAGTATTTTCTTTTTATGCCTGGCGTCTTTCACTTAGCATAACATCTTCTGGGCTTATCCATGTTGCCATGAATGACAGGAATTCATTTTTTTTACGGCTAAATAGTGTTCCATTGTGTATACACACCACACTTTCTTTAGCCATTCATTCATTGATGGACACCTAGGTTGATTTAATGTCTTGACTTTTCTGAATAGTGCTGCAATAACTATGGAAATGCAGATAACTCTTTGACATACTGATTTCCTTTGCTTCAAGTATTAGCTGTAGGATTTCTGGATCATCTACAAGTTCTATTTTTAGTTTTTTTGAAGAAACATGATTCTGTTTTTCATAATGCTGCACTAGTTAACATTCTCATCAACAGTGTACAGGAGTTTCCCTTTCTCTGCATCCTCATCAGTATTTGCTATTGTTTGCCTTTTTTATAATAACCATTCTAACCAGGATGAAATTATATCTCATTATGATTTTGATTTGCATTTCCCTGATGAATAGTGATGTTGAGCATTTAAAATTCTTTTTTGGCCATATATGTCTTCTTTTTAGAGATTCTAGATTATTTGAGCATTTTAAATTGGATTCTTTGGCTTTTTCCTCTTAAATTGTTCGAATTTCATGTGTATTCTAGATGTTAATCACTTGTTTAGATGATTCGTTGGCAAATATTTTTTCTCCTGCAGGTTGTCTTTTCACTCTATTGATTAGTTGCTGTGGAGAAGCTTTTTAGTTTTGTATAATCCCATTTGTCTATGTTTTGCTTTTGTTGTCTGTGCTTTAGAGGTCTTTTGCATGAACTCTTTGCCCAGACCAGTGTTCAATGTCTTGTGTGTTACTCATGTTTTCTTCTAGTAGTTTTATAGTTTTGGGTCTTTTATTTAAGTCTTTTATCCATTTCGAGTTATTCTTATATATGGTGAGACCTAAGGGCTGTTTCATTCTTTTGCATATCAATATCCAATATTCTCAGTACCATTTATTGAGGATACCCTTCTTTCCCCCAGTGTGTGTTCTTGGAATATTTGTTGAAAATCTGTTGGTTGTAAATATGTGAATTTATTTCTTGGTGCTCTATTGTGTTCAATTGGTCTGTGTGTCTGTTTTTATGCCAGTACTATGCTGTTTGGGTGCTACAATTTGCGTGTCTATTTGTATGCCAGTACCATGCTGTTTTGGGTATGATAAGTTGTAAAGTATTTTGAAGTCATGTAGTGTGATGCCTCAGCTCTGACCTTTACTCTGATCTTTATTGTTTCTTTTCTTCTACTGATTTTGGGTTTAGTTTCTTCTTGCTTTTCTAGTTCCTTGAGGTGTACCATTAGTTTGCATATCTGAAATCTTTACTTACTGATGTAGGCATTTATTGCTATAAACTTTTCTCTGAGTACTGCTTTTGCTGTATTTCATAGGTTTTGGTATGTTTTGTTTCTATTTACATTTGTTTCAGAAAACTTTTAAATTTCCTTAATTTCTTCATTGCTCAGAAATTCTTTAGCTTCAGGGTCTTTTGTGATTCCAGATGAATTTTATATATTTTTTTCTAGTTCTGTGAAGCATGTTGTTGGTATTTTGAAAAGGATTGCACTGAATCTATAGATTGCCTTGGATAGTATAATCTCTTTAACAATATTAATTTTTCAATACATGAATATGAGATCTCCTTCTATTTTTGTGTCATCATCAATTTCTTTCACCAGCATTTCTTTCATAGTTATTATTTTAAAGATCTTCCACTACCTTGGTTAAATTTATTCCTAGATATCTTTTTTGTAGCTATTGTAAATGAGATTGCTTTCATGACTACTTTTTCAACTAGTTTATTATTGGTATATAGAAATGCTACTAATTTTTGCATGTTGATTTTGTGTCCTGTAACTTTACCAAATTTGTTTATTAGTTCTAAGAGTTTTCTGATGGAATCTTTAGGTTCAAAAGATCATGCCATCTGCAAGAAGAACCAATTTGGCTTCCTCCTTTTCAATCTGGATGGGCTTTATTTCTTTCTATTGTTAAATTGCTCTGGCCAGGAGAGTACTACGTTGAATAACAATGGTGAAAGTGGACATCCTTTTCTTGTTTCAGCTCTTAGACAAAAAGCTTTCACCTTTTCTTATTCAGCACAATGTGAGCTGTGGACTTGTCATATATGGTTTTTGTCATGTTGAAGTATGCTCCTTCTGTGTCTAGTTTGTTAAGAGTTTTTGCGGTTTTTTTTTTTTTTTTTTTTTTTTTTGAGATGGAGTCTCTTTCTGTTCCCCAGGCTGGAGTGCAGTGCCATGATCTCGGCTTACTGCAGCCTCTGCCTCCCAGATTCAAGCGATTCACCTGCCTCAGCCTCCTGAGTGGCTGGGACTACAGGCGTGTGCCACAATGCCAAGCTAATTTTTTGCATTTTTAGTAGAGAAGGGGTTTCACCGTGTTAGCCAAGAGGGTCTCTATCTCCTGACCTCATGATCCACCCACCTCAGCCTCCTAAAGTGCTGGGATTATGTTGGGAGGTTTTATTTTATTTTTTATTGTATTTGGGATCTGGAATACATGTGCACGTCCTGCATCCTGCAGGATTGTTGCATAAGTACATATATGCCATGGTGGTTTGCTGTCTCCATCCCCGCCCCCACTGCTGCCTACCTCAGGCATTTCTCCTGGTGTTATCCCTCCCCCTCCTCCCCGCCCACCCAGCTGTCCCCCTCCCCTTTCCTCTACCCCACCACCTAGCCCCTGTGAGTGTAGTTCCCTTCCCTGTGCCCAAGTGTTCTCATTGTTCATCACCCGCCTATGAGTGAAAACATGGTGGTATTTGGTTTTCTGTTCTTGTGTCACTTTGCTGAGAATGATGGGTTTCTAGGTTCATCCATAGCTCTACAAAGGGCACCAACTCATCATTTTTTATGGCTGCATAGTGTTCAATGGTGTATATGTGCCACATTTTCTTTTTTGTCCAGTCTATCATTAGTGGGCATTTGGCTTGGTTCCAGGTCTTTGTTATTGGAAATAGTGCCACAATGAACATACATGTGCATGTGTCTTTATGATAGAATGATTTATAATCCTTTGGGTATATACCCAGTAATGAGATTGCTGGGTCAACTGGAATTCCTATTTCTAGATCCTTGAGGAATCACCACACTGTCTTCCACAATGGTTGAACTAATTTACACTCCCATCAACAGTGTAAAAGTGTTTCTTTTTCTCCACATCCTCTCCAGCATGTGTTGTCTCCAGATTTTTTAATGATTGCCATTCTAACTGGCGTGATATGGTATCTCAATGTGGTTTTGATATGCATTTCTCTAATAACCAATGATGATGAACATTTTTTCATATGTTTGTTGGCCACATATTTGTCTTCTTTTCAAAAGTGTCCGTTCATATCCTTCACCACTTTTGAATGGGCTGGTTTGTTTTTTTCCTGTAATTCTGCTTTAGTTCTTTGTAGATTCTGGATATCAGCCCTTTGTCTGATGGGTAGATTGTGGAAATTTTGAGTTTTTATCATGAAGAATGTTGAATGTCATCAAGTCCTTTTTCTGCATCAATGAAGATGATCATAAAATTTTTGCCCTTCATTCTGTCCATGTGATGTAGCACATGTATTGATTTGCATATGTTAGACCATCCTTACATTGCTGGGATAACTCCTTAATTACGGTGCATTATCTTTCTGATATGTTGT
>CAUYLG010034799.1:0-37800 GCA_963573385.1 Cacajao melanocephalus | reverse complement strand
TGACCCATACTTCCTTATTTAACTAGGGTATCAATCAACTTTCTTTGGGGATGATTGGGAAAAGCTGAAGAGAGATTATATGCTCTACCTGAGCCTTGAAAGATAAATAATTCACAGAGTGCACAAAGTGGGGAAAAAAATCCTAAACAGAAGGGTGGAGATGTAGAAGACAGATCAACGAGATAGAAAATTAACAAGGATATCCAGGACTTGAACTCAGACCTGGAACAAGTAAACTTAACAATTATTTACAGATCTCTCCACCCTGAATCCACAAAACATACATTTTTCTCAGTATCACATTACACCTATTTTAAAAGTGACCACATAATTGGAAGTAAATCACTCCTCAGCAATTGCATAGCATTTCACGGCTTTAAATAAAATATTGGTTGGCTGCTAAAAAAAAAAAAAAAAGAAGGGCTGGGATGGCGGGACTAAGGGTCTAGAAGCAGACAGAGTGAGAAGGCTAGAAGGATTGCCAGATTTAGAGTCCACATTAATGAACAGTGGGTTGCTAGTGGTGGCATGCTGGGAGGAAGGGAGCTGAAGGAGGAGGACCCCAGCCACAGGACCCCCAGGGGCAGGAAGGGTCCAGGGTCTCTGGGGTTTCCCCTGTCCACTGAGTGAGTATTTCTGGGATAAGAGGTTTCCTAGGGAGAGCACAGAAGAATCTGTTCAAATGGAAGTTTGGTAGAAAGTACCCTGGGACCCAGGGTAGCCCAGCAGCAGCTCTGATGGCTTCTGTGGTTCCCCTTCTTTGGGTGGTTCAGCCCCTCCCAGCCAGCCCAGGACTATAATTTCCTAAGAGACTCCTCTTGGGAGTCATTTCTCTTTTATTACAGTACCACTTGGACAGCACACACACAGCACAAGAGGAAAATACAAACCCACACGCAGAATAAATTAGAAAATTCCTATTTAAAAGTAGATGACAAAAGAAGCTGTGCTACCAGGAGGGCCTCATGGTTCAGTGCCTGGAAAGTCCTGGGGTGTCAGCAGCCCCTGGATTCCAGGATAAGTTGATGATACATTTAGAGCCAAATGCCCCCTTCTGAGCATATTTTAATAAGGTCTTAACTCCTTCATGCAAACGTGCACACCCATAGATGTACACACAGGCCTCGGGGCAGGGGACAGCCTGGACATGACAGCCAGCTCAGCAACAAGCACAGCAGACCTAGCTGTACTCTCCCTGCGGCTCTGGTAGTGGCTGAGTTCCTGGCACTCATTCTTCACCAGCTCCCCAGCTCCCTTGGGAGGTGCCAGTGTGCCCTGTGGCAGTGGGGAAGTGGAGGCCTGTTTCCCAAGGCAAGGACACAGGTCTATTATTCTGGACTGAGGGAGCACATCTCAGCTTTTTTTACTCGAGCCTTGCTTTGTTGTCTCATCTGCCAAGCCTCGCCTGCCACTCCCAGAGGACTGAGTGAAGCCATGTGTCCCTGGGAAAATCCACCTACTCAAGTCCCAGGAGCTGTGCGTATGTCTCTGTCCAGCAGTGTGATGTTGGGGGAAGTCATCTCATTTCTCTAAGCCTCATAATCCCTGTTTGTAAAAATGAGAGCGTCTACTTCACAGGGTTATCAAAAGGAATCACAGAAATAGTATATTGCCATGTAGTGTGCCAGACTCAAGTTAAATGTTCAAATCCTGTTTTCTTTCCTGACTTCTTGTGCCCCATGCCTTCCTTTTTATTTCCCCATTTGGTTTGCAGTTTTATGTGTCTGTTGGTACTCATGTAACCTCAGTGGAACCAAAAGCACCTCTTGACCAACAGATTCTCCCACACCCTGACAGAAATTGCTGGTGTGTGTCCCCTGCCAGCACAAAACTGCACCACTGGGTGAATCAAGAGGATGAGCCACAGGACCAGGGGACAGTGGGGACAGTCAGGAAATCAGGTGCATCCAAGCCCAGGAGAGAGATCTGGGTAGCCTGTGGGTACATGGAGATCTGTCTCAGAGAGGAGGGTGAGGTGCCATAATGGTGAAAAGACACAAGAAATAGTGATGTGGGGATGGCTCTGAGCTGAGTCTGGCCAGAAGCTGGAATCTAGGGAGGTGCTATTCACAGCATTCAGTAGAAACAAAACCACTGCCTTCCAGGAGTAGGAGGCCTAAGGATGTAGGAGATTTATCTTCTTGGTTGGTCTGTCCACCAAAAGGCCAGTTTGATGGGTCACAGTCTACACCTCAGGTTCTGCAGGAATTTCCCATCTCTTCATCTGTCTGTCCATTCAGCCACCTATCTGAATATATTAAGAGTTCTATAGAATGCAGGCTGACCTGGACAGAAAATCCCGTGTTCATGCACCAGCTTTTATCCAATGAGTCAGTATCTTTTACAGTCACTCAACTGGAGTCTTTTATAGTAAGGCTGCGAGGTAGTAACAGGACAGGCAATGCCCTTCTTTTTATAGATCAAGAAGTGCTCAAAGTAACACAGTGAGCCTAGCTGAAACACGGTTTGGGCTGGTCAAACGCAGGGCACTAATCTGTTCCCCGAAGACCAGAAATTGGCTCTCTTCCTGTGGGCCTTGGTACAGCTTCTCCTGGCCTGACCTCTGTGTCTAGACCAGCTCTGTTGCTTTTCACACCAGTGTGGGCTTCAAGTCATCTTTGAAGTTCACAATAGGGCTGGAGCGGGCCCACAGCTTTTCCCAGGAAGCCAGCCCCCCGGTAGGCTCATAGTCAGTGTCTGATGTGCCACTGTCACTAGAGTCAGAAGAGCTCTGGAAGCAGATTTCACAGTAGGGCCGGTGGCAGCGGCAGAAGAACTCATCTGAGCTGCTGGACTCAGTGTCAAAGTAGCTGTGTCGAGAAGACAGGGAGGGACAGCCTGAGGAGACTGGGGGCCACAGCTGCCACTGCTCGGGCAAGTCAGGTGAGGCTTTGGAGAGGCATGGGGCAGCAGGACTTGGTGCCCGGCTAGAACCAGAAGGCTGGGGAAGAAAGGCTGCTTCACTCCCTCTAGCCCCTTCTGGCTCTGTCTGGCTTTGTTTGCTGCCCTCCAGGGTACCTGGAGAATCTGAAAGTAGTAAAGGATTCCTGGAAGAAGGTCTTCGTACTCTGGAATCAGCAGTTTGTGGGGCCAGGCCGGGGCTGTCCCTATTCTCCACATATAGCCTGCTGTGTACCCCAGAAACAGTTTTGTTTGCCCGGTGCCCCACAGATGAGGGTGCAGAGCCAGGAAAGTGTGAGCGGGCCCGCTGAGCTGCCCACCTTCTCCTCACCATGTAAGGGCTGAAGCCCAGCTCCTTGGAGAGGGGCATCTTTTGGGGGCTGAAGGCAGCACTGTTCTTCCACGGTTGCTGGCGACAAGAGGGGGCAGCGGGGAGGGAAGCCTCAGGGCCCAGGCCCAGATCTTGTAAGACCTCCTGAAGTTTCTCCCTGATCACTGAATTGACCCTTGACTGCCGCTCTGGGGGCTCCTCTGAGTTCTCCAGATGCCTCTGTCTCTGGGGATCTGAGCCTCCTCTGCCTGGTAGGAAACTGTGGCTGGGGGCCATGGGGACTTGGTCTCCTCTTTCTGGACCCAGGCTTTGCTCAGTCCATGGCTTCTGGCTACCACCTGAGTGTAAACGATCAGAAAAGTCTTTCAAGTCAGATATCTTCTCCTCCTTCCCTGGGGAGGGGCTGATGTCCTTCCCAGGCCCCTCAAGTCTTTGTGCATGTGAGGAGGGCCCTGAGGTGCACTGGGAGTCCTGGGCAGCCATGCCGGGATCATTCTGAAAGTCAGAGAGGCGTCCTGAAGGCCCCTGAATAGTTGCCAGGCTGTGAACGGAGGCTATGGCCTGGACGTCCTTGCTTGGGGAAGAGGCAGGTGGGGCAGCCCCCTCTGGGAGGTCATAGGTGCACTCACCTGACATCAGCCTCACAAGCTTCTCTTTGGCGTTGTTTACTTGTTCCTGCAGGCTTTCAATCACGGCATTTTTCTGTAAAATTAAAGGAAAACCATCAACAAAAGATGTCACTGAGGGTTCCATAGTGCCCACATGGTGGAGAAGGTGTGGCTTTGGAAGAACCTCGTCTTAAATCTCAGTTCTTCCCTCGGGTTCTGAGAAGGTACCTCCCTCCGGTGAAATGGGTTGGTGCATGTAAAGTGCTTAGCACAATAACTGACATATACAGTGCTCAATAAAGGCCAACCGTGATTTACTGTCATTATCTTGCTCTCCTCCTTACATCCCCACACTGTGAGGCATTGCTTATGAAGAGCAAGGAGGCTCAGCCTGAGTGCTTGCTGGCTACTGCAGTTCCTTCTCACCTTTCCCAGAACCAAGAGGGTCAGGTCACTCTGCAGGCACCAGCTGAATAATGTTTGGAATGGTCCCATTTGTGGTTTATCACACTTTTGCAAAAATTTAGATTAATGTGAAGCATATCTCCAGGGGATGAACACACAGGGAAACAAGTATTTTGCTTTACTAAACAGCCTAGAAAATGAGAAGAACAAGGATAAGTGTGGAGATTCCTGAGACAATCAAATAAGATTGGAGCTGAGAGGGGCCAAAGAGAATCTCAGTTTGGTGTTATCACCTCCCTAGGCTGGACCTCTGGGAGTGAGTGGTCAAAGCTACCATGTGGTACTACCAGATGTTGATTTCACCTAAAGTAGGGGTCCTCAACCTCTGGGCCATGCACTGGTATTGGTCCATGGACTGTTAGGAACCAGGCTGCACAGCAGGAGGTGAATGGTGGGTGAGGAAGCTTTACCACCTGAGCTTCTGTCAGATCAGTTGTGCCATTAGATTCTCATAGGAGTGCAAACCCTATTGTGAACTGTACATGCGAGGGGTCTAGGCTGTACACTCCTTGTGAGAAGTGAATGCCTGATGATCTGAGATGGAACAGTTTCTCCCAAAACCATTCCCCTGCCACCGTCTGTGGAAAAAATGTCTTTCACTGAACTGGTCCCTGTTGCCAAAAATGTTGGGGACCACTGACCTAAAGGAATGCAAGCATCAGAACTATTGAAGAAGCATTAAAAAAATGAAAGGACTGTCGGGCCTAAGCCCCGGCTAGCTTGATTCAGCAGCCCTAGAATGGAGCCCAGGAGACGAAGGAGCCTGGGGCAGTTCTGCTACTGAGCTGCCTACTCACTGCACGGATGTTAGCTGATAAACAAGCTGGGCAGGAGAGGGCTGGCAGGTGAGAGCTGCAGAGGTGTGCCTGCCCTAACTGCAAGATGGTGGGGCATGAAGTAGGAGGAGGAGCGTTGGCGGTGGGTTACAGGGAGCGACTGTAGCCCAGACATCTTTCTGGGTATAGCAGCTGATTCTCTAAGCTCAGACTGTGGGTCCACCTCTGGAAACTTCTGATCCTCAAAGGCAGAGCAGGGATGAGATCTTCAAAGGGAATGGCTGGACTTGGGGCAGATGACATGGGGTTGAGGGCTCTGGGAAGGCAATAATGTAAGCAAATATTCTAGAAAGTGCTTGTCTGAACACCAAAATGCTGCCTCTTTGTTACTATCATCTTTAGAAGCTGGCGATGAGCATTTGGACCTCCATTTATTATTCCCTAGAAACAAAAGGATGTTCCCTGTGTTAGGATAACGAATACAAATTGCCTAGTTATACCAGTCCATAACTGCTAACTAGGACTACTAGTTATGGAGTGAACCTCCATCATTAGTAGTCTCATATGGAGTGAGATGTGGTTTCATCTCAGGTTTACATGGGAGAGTTGCCTAGAAATGCTCCTTTAAGGGAGCAGTAGCTTAAGTAAAATAGTCCAATACTCTGACCAGCAACCCTCCAAACAGATCCACTGCTCCCCTTGTAGAAGTGGGAAGGTGATTTTTCTGATAGTTGGTGTTGCCAGTTTCACCCTGGTTGAGTCTACTTCTCTAACTATCAGAAGAAAGACCAGGGCCCGTGAGTGACTGCTGAGTAAGGTGGAAGGGACTTTCAGGTGAGCACATGCGTGCCTGTCCTCTCTCCCTTCCTTCTACCTGCAGAGTGGTAAGGTCTGGGTGTTGCTGGGTGAGTGCAGATGACTCAAGGACTTGCCAGGGGCAGAATGGATGAGTAACAGGAAAACACTCAGGTGTTTGTGATACTGGGCTGTGCCAGGTATCTCTCTGAGGATCTCATGAAGGGACCTCAACTCTCTTCCTCCTCCACTAGCCTCTCCTCCCAAAGCCCGTCATGTACATTCTCATGTTGGCTTCTGAAGGCCTTTATAGCCCCACAGAGCTAGGAAGGAACCATCCGCTGATGGCAACTACTCCTGTGGGTGAAATCTGAGTGCTGCCTTTTCATGCCTTACCCATAAACTCCTTTGAGTATAGAAAGATACCATAAACATGAAGTTGGGAAGAATATTCTTCCCCCAGCAAGCCAAACATCTGAAGCTGGCTGGTGACAGATTTAGAAATGTCAACCTAAACAGAAAATTTCCTTCTTACAGAAAAAGAAGTAGGACTCTGTTTTTAACATGGCTGCATACTAATGAGAGGTGTGGTGTGAGGCACTGCCATTATGAGACTGAAATCTGACCTACCATGGCAGCTGCACTTCAATGAGATTATTATTATTATTTTTGACACACTGAGGGAAGGAAAACATCCACCTGCCCACCTGCGTGTTTCACAGGGTGTAAGCCATAAGGAGACATGGAATCAGCCTCTTGTTTCTATGGTTCAGGGAAGAAAAGTAATAGGTGTGTTTACTTGGCTGCAGAGTGTACGAGGAAGGAACTTCAGCCCTGTGGGAGGTTCTATCTGCTGGCCTTTTCTTAGACAGGGAAGTCAGTCAGTGATAGAAGCTGCCCCAAACAGCTTCTAGGGGACCCCTGGCTATAGGGGCAAGAGGGGAAAGTGTGAGAAGATGGGCTGCCCAGACCATGGGAAAGTAAGAGGAAGGCCTCAGTGGGGGAGTGGGGCCTGCACAGGAGGTTACTGCACACCATGAGCCAGAATCAAGGTCTGTGCATATGTCAAGGCAGGAGAGATAATCCTGTTTATTTAATGGGCAGTGCTGGAGCTGAGGATGCAGATGCTGGAACCTCTTGACACCTGCCATGGGGCCCTAGGACTGGCTACTGGTTCTCAAGTCTGTTCTGGGAAAGACATTCCAGGTGTAGCATGCACTGGGGAGGCCAGCTTCTTAACACTTGTGTGTCTGTGCCCATTGAGGGGCTTCCTCTGTAGACTCAAGGCATCTTTTTGGATATAGCAGATTGAGTCCCTGCATGGGAAATGGGTAGCATGGCAGAAGTACAAACAGCACGTTGCAGATTACCATAAGGCTAAAGAGTCAGTCCACTTGGCTGTTCCAGCATCAGCTGACTGTGAATGAAAACCATCCTGGCTGTTCCAGCCAAGTTTCTGGCCTTCTGCGCAGCCAGGAAAAAAAAAAAAATGCTGATTTGAAGACTTCACAGAGTGTTAAAGGCAATATTACTCCCTTGCCAGGTGGAAAGAAATCTGGCTTTGAAATACTAAATAGTAAAGAAATGGAGAGGTGTTACTCTGATGGACAAAAAAGGTTCAGAACCATAGAGGGGCACGAACAGTGGGTGCCCGGGCATGCTGAATTCCTTCATCTGTTGTGTTTTTTAGGTCCTCATCACACTATCCTCTCATCGGGGACTATTAATACCTAGGCAGCAGTCCTATTACAAAAAAGCCCAGTTTCCTAAATAACACCTACTGAGATAGATTCTAAACTGAAAAAAAATATGGAATGTAATTCAGTTAGTGTCAAAATACTGACTAATTCCCCTGGGCCCTGTGCCTTCTTCCTGAGTCAATGAAGCCCTCAAGCTTTTCCACGTGCTTTCTTCAAGCCTGCACCACACTGCCCAAGTCTGGGAGAGGGGCCAACTCTGGCTCAAATACAGAAGAAAAAAGCCTGGGGGGCTGCCTGGTTCTCCCTTGGCACTACAATCCCATTCAGAAGCCCTTATTTAGTCCTCTACCCGATCTGTAGACATGCCTGGACTTTCTGGGATGATGGGCTGATTGAGATCTGTAGCCAGTACCTGGAAAAGACAGTAAGGACCCCATGAGATCTTAGAGATGAAGACACTACTCTATGTAAAAAGAGAAAACGAGGCCAGGCAAGGTGGCTCACGTCTGTAATTCCAACACTCTGGGAGGCCAGGGCAGGTGGATCACTTGAGGTCAGAAGTTTGAGACAAGCCTGGGCAACATGGTGAAACCCCATCTCTACTAAAAATACAAAAATTAGCCAAGCGTGGTGGTATGTGCCCATAGTCCCAGCTACTTGGGAGGCTGAGGCATGAAAATTGCTTGAACCTGGGAGGTGGAGGTTTCAGTGAGCTGAGATGGCACCAGCGAACTCCAGCCTGGGAAACAGAGAGAGATCTCATCTCAAAAAAAAAAAAAAGAAAAGAAAAAGAAAAAGAAAAAGAAAGAAAAAAAAGAGAAAATGTATCACACAGAAGCTAGTGTCCACTACATTTCAGGGCCTTTATGATATTGTTACCTCTGCTTGGAATACTTTTCCCTGTACTCTTTGTCTGGCTAATTTGTACTTAACCTTCAGCTCTCAGCAAAATGAGTCTTTTCTGACTGCCCTAAATTAGGTTTTCTTGCCCTTTTTACACATTAGTCTGTCTTACCACTCTGATTTTTCTTTCATAATTCTTATGACAATTTATAATGATGTTTGCTTAATGAATGAATATCTATTTCCTCCACTACGCTGTGAGCTCTGTGAGGGTGTGAACTACGCTCCTGTTCACTGTTCGCGGGCACAATGCCTGGCACATAGGAGTGACTCATTTCTATCCGTCCATTGAATGAATGAAATAGATGCATGTCACCGGGGAAATGGTGAGGCTTTGCTTGCTGTTAAGGGATGTAGGAGAATGAGAGGAAAAGAGAATTTTAGCATGAAGAGCCTCTGGGGCCACCGATGCATGATTGGATCCTTTACAGGGAATCTTCCAGGCAAGGGCGGAGCTTACTTCTGTGAGGAGCCTCTCCATGGAGCTTTTCTCTCCCCTCAGGTGGCAGTTCTCTTCCTCACCACACTGGGTATGGAAGCTTTTGCTGGGAGTGCTGAAATATTTTGCCATGTGTCTGATTGTTTGGTTTTCCTCTTCAAATGCCTTCCATTGCTTCAGCTGTTAGATAAAAGACCACATGTTATTTATTTAATTACACACCCAGAAACACATTCTCTCACTCTTTCTTGTAAACACCAAGGAATGACACTATCATAGATACACACATGCATGAGCTATTCTCTCCTTAAAATGTACTTTGCTCTGGAGGGCTCATAGATGGTAATGACAAAAGGTATAGAGAATGTTAAGATTATATAATTTTAAAAATGCCAAAGTGGCTCACTCCTACAATCCCAGCTACTCAGGAGGCTGAAGTGGGAGGATCACTTGAGCTCAAGAGTTTGAGGCTACAGTGAACTATTGTTATGCTACTGTACTCCAGCCTGGGTGGCAGAGTGAGACCCAATCTCCAAAAAACACACAAACGAAACAAAAACAAAAAAAAACCCTAAAAACAAACACAAACAAAAACCTCCAAAGGAAGAATAAGACACGTAGATAAAACAGAACAGCCTTAGCCCATCTGCCTACTCATTGCCAAACTGATCAACGAAGACCAGAGGTGAAGTATCTTCTACCACCACATTCTAAAGCTAGAGTTAGGAGCTATCCAGGGGTTAAGCAATCTGAACACTATATGTTTCAAATGCAACTTTCTAGTGGTATGCAGCTATTTAGTTCTTTTTCATTTGTTCAGTAATAGTGTGCTTGCTGCTATTGAAAATTCAGTTCCTTTGGGTGGACTTCTAACTCAAGTCAATAATCAAGGCTCAGAGAGCCGTTGAGGGAGGCCCCCTCGCCACAGTGGGAATGCTCTAGTTCATCACCTCATTTCTTTGACCAACTAGGAAAGGCTCAGGAGTGTGGCTGTCTAAGCTCACACAGCCACTTAGCAGCAGAACCACAGCTGTAAGCAGGACACCATGCCAGGCTGCACGTCCTCACACAGCTGATGAAGAGAGAGATTTAACGGTGGTGGTGCAGGGAAGGCTCTTCAGGAGAAACTGGTCTTGAGGAACATTCTGCAGAAGCCTGGGCTGCTTTCGTTTAACAGGGATGAAGCTGAACATAGAAATAGAAGCCTCTGCCTGTGTCTGTGGGGCACTCTGGACCCGCCGAATGCCAGTAATATGAGTGACACAGGAAGCCATGGTGTGGAAGGCCTTTGTTTTCTCCTCAGGAATTCTCATAACTAAGTGGCCTAGTGATGGACACTGGTGACCCTGAGATCTTGGTTCTAGAAATGACGCTGTGGTGTCCATGGGTAGCCTCAAGGGGTACCTGGGATCTCTTTACTCATCCATCAAACATTTATTAAGCTCTGACCATATAGTATAAACCAAATTTTATAAATCTCAGATAGGATTCTGAATCCTGCCATCAACTTTAATACCATTGAAATTGATATTATCACCCAAGTCCTCTTGGGTCCTCTGCTGACTCATCATGAGTCTTTCATGGCATCAGGAGTCTGTGTGACCTGTGCTGGGTCAGGCCTGGTACCCCCCTCTCAGATGCCCTTCTTGAAGACCCCCTCCCCACAAAAGGATGCCCTCAGCTCACCACCTTACTTGGGAGCTACTGGAGCCAACACTACAAGGTCATCTGTGGCCTTGGGTGGATGAATCAGCCCTCCTAGGGTTATTCTCCTCGCACTGACCCTGGCAGTGTGATGGTGCAGTTTTTCCTTTGTCTCCCCCAGCACTCCCAGCCTGAGGCCTCTCTGCAAGGCTGGCAGAGGAACAGCTCAGCACTGGCCTAAAGACTCTCCCAGGGCTTTTGGTCTTTCTCTCCCCAAACTGGCCAAGTGAAGCCAAGATACCCCTTGGTTACGCTAGCCCTTCATTCCTTATTTGTGAAGATACTGGTCCTTAAGGCTCAACCCTTCAGGATTTCTGGAATCGAGCTACAAATTTCACAATTCAGGGCCTCTCCTCTGCCTTCCTGCAGAAGGATACACAGATTCTGGTTTTCTAAGCCTCTGGGCTATAGGGGGTGTGGCAAGCTGAACAGAAGCTTCTCAAAGATGTTCCTTCTCATCCTAATCCCTGGAGCCTGTGAGTATGTGACCTTATGTGGCAAAATGCACTTTGCAAATGCGATTAAGGATTTTGACAGGGATGCTTATTCTGGATTATCCAGGTGGGCCCAATGTTATCGTAAGAATCCTTATAGGAGGGAGGGAGGAGAGCCAGAGTCGGAGGAGATGTGACAGTGGAAACAGGGGTGAGAGAGATTTGAATCTCTTCTGGCAGATTTGAACCCTGCTGGCTCAGAAGGTGGAGAAGGGGACAATGAGCACAAGAATGCAGATGGCCTCTAGAAGCTGAAAAAGACAAGGGAACAGATTCTCCCTTCACATCTCCGGGAGGAAGACAGACCTCCTGACACCTCAAGTTTAGCCAAATAAGACCTATTTCAGATTTCTGACCTCCAAAATTTTAAGATAATAAATTTGTATTATTTTAAGCCACTGAGCTTATGATAATTTGTTATAGCAGCAATAAGAAACTAATACGGTGGGACTGAATGTCAACTCTTTAATGGGGTCCAGCAGGGCCTCAGAAGCTTCCCAGGTGTGCCTCCCCCCTCTCTTGTCATTCTTCCCCTGGTTTCCATTTGTGCTACAAAAATAACAAAGACTGTGGTGCTCCAAACATAACTTTCTCTCTCTCTCTCTCACCTCCCTGCCTCTGGTCATGATATTATTCCATCAGAAATGTCACCTACTTTCCCCCATCTCTTCAATGAACTCTTATGGTTTCTTCAAGACTGAGCTCAAACACCTCATCTTCCTCCCTCCTTTCTTTCCTCCTTTCTTTCTCTCTCTCTTTTTTTTTTTAAGACAGGGTCTCACTTTGTTGCCCAGGCTGGAGTGCAGTGGCACAATCACAGCTCACCGCAGCTTCAACATCCTGGGCTCAGGTGATCCTCCCACATCAGCCTCCTGGGTAGCTGGGAGCAGAGGCATGGATTCCCATGCCTGGCTAATTTTTGTTTTTTTTTTGAGACAGAGTCTCGCTCTGTCACCCAGATTGGAGTTCAGTGGCATGATCTCAGCTCACTGCAACCTCTGCCTCCTGGTTTCAAGTGATTCTCCTGCCTCAACCTCCAAAGTAGCTGGGATTATAGGCACCCACCACCACACTCACCTAATTTTTTTATTTTTAGTGGTGACTGGGTTTCACCATGTTGATCAGGCTGGTCTCGAACTCTTGGCCTCAAGTGATCTACCTGCTTCAGCCTCCCAAAGTGCTGGGATTACAGGTGTGAGCCACCACATCTGGCCAATTTTTGCATTTTTTGTAGAGACCAGGTTTTGCCATGTTGCCCAGGTTGGTCTCAAACTCTTGGGCTCAAGCAATTCACCCACTTCAGCCTTGAAAAGTGCTGGGATTACAGGCATGAGCCACCATGCCCAGCCTCATTTTCTGAGAAGGTGCCACCGAGTTCCCAGATGGGCTGGGGAAGGCCTTTCTAAAAGCTCTCAACACATGTATTATAATTCCTTTCATGTCTGCTCCCCACTAGACCTAGAGGCAGGCCCTGTGTTTAAGTGCAGGTTCCCAGCAGTTAATAAATGGCTGGCTGGATGGATGCATGAACAAATGAAGGAAGCTTTCTTTAAAATGCTCATTGGTCTAGTAGGGGTGCTGGGACATATATGGATAATTATAAGGCAGATTAGGAAGGCCTACGCATCTTCAGGGAGGAGCAGATGAAATGCTTTGGGGGTTAGAGGAGAGAGAAAACAATGTCCTACCTCAGGACCTGCCTGTCTCTCCAAGGGAGCGGAGTGCTGCGGGATGGGTCATATTCAGGTCAGAAAAGCAGCGGCTAGCTGACTCCTGGTGATGACCTCAGTGCTTGGCATAAACACTCAGGCATTTCCTGAGTGCCTGTGTCAAAGAAGGCTTCTTGGGCCCCTTGCCTCCTTAGTAATGTCATCCATTTCATCCGCTCTCTGGCGCTGCCTAGCTGCCCCGGGAAGTATCTGTGCCTTTGCTTTCACAAACCCTTCCCATCACAGTCCTGACTAAAAGCTCACTGGCAAGAAGGAACCCCATCTTGCTGCAACTCCTAATTCCTACCCAGATAGTTCCCCTCACGCACTTTCCCAAATTTACTCAACTGTTCTCTTCTACGAATACACAGTGCAAGTATCACAGGGAGAATCGTTCTTCTATCAAAGACCTCTGAGCCAGAGGGGGAATACACAGAAACCTAACAGACCTCAGTTACGTTTATATTTTGAAAAAGAACTTACTTTCTAAATCTAAAATACAACAGACTACAAAAAAATTTTTTTAGTTTCACATCACAGTCAGTTAGTTTCAGAGGAGAAAAAAAAAGCACAAGGGAGAAAATGGAAGAGGAAAGACAGAGTAAGAGAAAGGAAGCTTAAGAAAGCTAGGAAGGAAAAAGGCCAGCGCCGTCCATCCACTCAGTTCCTGTACCTCACAATCATTCCATTTCCATTCCCAGTTCAACAAATCAAATGCTTGTTGCTTAGTGAAAACCTGGAAGGCAGATTTCAAGCAGCACTTCACCCTGAATTTTTGTGTGTATATGAGAGTACCCAGATATCACAACTGTCCTAGCTGCTAAGGACTCCAACACCAGGCAAAGTGGAAGTGATGCAGCTGAGGCTTAGGATGCAAGGAGGGCAGTGGTGAGAGGTGAGGGTGGAGAGCGGAACCGTAAGCAGGGTGCCATCATGGAGATTGCCAGTTCATTCAATTTTCTGACCAAGACCTTGTTTGTTCAGAAAGGCTTTCCTCTGATAGTTCCTTGATAATGACTTCTGCCCGAAATAATTTTGTTTTCCTTCAGAGGCTCCTATCAGCTCTCAATTGTATCCCTAGATGTTTTCCATATTTTCTTTCTTTTCTTTTTTTTTTTTTCTTTTTTGAGACAGAGTTTCGGTCTTGTTGCCCAGGCTGGAATGAAATGGTGTGATCTTGGCTCACAGCAACCTCCACCTCCTGGGTTCAGGCAATTCTCCTGCCTCAGTCTCCCTAGTAACTGGGATTACAGGCAGATGCCACGATGCCCAGCTAATTTTTGTATTTTTAGTAGAGATGGGGTTTCACCATGTTGGTCAGGCTGGTTTTGAACTCCTGACCTCAGGTGATACGTCTGCCTCAGCCTCCCAAAGTGCTGTGATTACAGGCATGAGCCACTGGGCCAAGCTGTTTTCCATATTTTCTTATCTAGTCTCTCATTTTTTTTTTCTTATTTTCTGTTTCCTTAAAGTCATTCACTAATTCAGTATTTTATAGTGTCTAATTCAATATTTTGTGGTGTCAATGCTTCTACTGGGATTTTAGATTTAATACAATATTTTTATCCTTATTCAATATTTTATTAAGAGTTTTTTTTCATATTGACTTTAGTTGAAAAGAGACAATATCCTTTGAATTCTATTGACAAGTCCAGTATCTTCTAAACCCTTCTACCTCAGAGGAAGGCAGATTGTCTAAATCTTGAGACATTTGTAGTCCTCTTCTTGTGAACTTCAGACTCCCTTCATAGATCATTTCCTCCAGAATTTGTAGTCTTACATAGAAAGAGCTATATTTTCCTAGTATGGTAGCTATATTCTCTTGGTCTTTTCTTCATGGCCACAAAAGGGCTGCCATACCTCCAGGAATCACATACTTTCAAGGCAGGAAGAAGGTAAAAGGGATGCTGTTTGCTATGCTTATGTGATCTTTTTCAGGAAAGCAAAAGCTTTTTCAGAAGCTTCCCAGAAAACCTCTAGTGTTCAAAATGGTGTCATATAATCACCCTTATCTATATGGGAGGCTGGCAAAGGAAGAGTTTAGCTGTTTCAGTCTCTATACTGCAGGCAAGCAAGGAAGAAAGACATTGGCAAAGAGGTTACCAATCAACAATGTTGGCCACAGGGCCTAAGGGGTGGGCTTCCCAAAAGGCCCCTGCCTACTCCCTTCCCCTGTCTCCCAGGGAGCAACAGTCCTTTCTTCTCAGAGCCCATTTTTGCCTCATCCCAGACAAACAAGCCTCAGCTCTCAATGGCTTCCTTCATTCCAGTTTTTACAACATTAAGATCTGGCAAAAATTCCTCCAGTTTCTGGCACAGAGGCAATATCTATCCACAGTCCCTTTCTAACGCTTTTGATGCGGATTTTTCCATATTTATGTATTCTGTTGAGTACTGTAATGAGGAGAAGAATAGTAACAGGGCTATGCCTGAGTCACACCATCATGCCCCAAAGTACACTCTTCCCTCTCACAAATACACTGTACCCTGCCATCAGGCAACACTTACATTATCAGTTAGCTCCCTCATGAGGAATTAGTTTACAGTTAACTGGAAGCTACAATGGGAATCAGGACAGGGTCATAAGGGAGGAGTAGGATGAGGGAAGCCTCGGAGGAAAGAAAAGGAGAACTAGGAGGGAAGCCTAATGCCAAGTTCATTAACCTAGATATATGTGGTCCCCAGGGCATAGTATGAACAATTCCACATCACTTTCCTTTCTGAGACTAGGATTCGTTCTCCAATCCCTCTGACTCCCTTTTTCTTTGCTCTCTGGCTATTTCTGCTTCTGTCTTCCTCTCTCATTTGATTTTTTTAAATCCCCATAATATGAAACATATTTTTATTTAGTTTCTACTTCTCCTTATTGTAAAAAGCAGAGAAATGTTTTCCATTTTCCTCCAATAAAAAGAAAGAAAAAGCATTTTAAATCATAAAGTTCCAAATGGATTTTTCCCTGTGAGTCTGCAATCCTCAATTGGAAAAATATAAAGGTTCTTTGCTCCCAGGCTAGTGAAGGGAAGGTTAATAACATGATGGAAATGACGGGAGGGCTGGGAATGAGCGCAGCAGACTGGAGGGTGGGTGGAGAAGCGGGACTGCGAGGGACCACCCCCAAGGGACAGGCACCACAGGTGTGAAGAGTGCAAATGGCAGTTGCCACCATCGCTTGGACCACTCTGGCCTGTCCTCCTTGCTGACCAGGACAACGAGGAAGGACAAAGACAACCAGCTCACTAGGATCCCCTGTCTGCTTTCTGACTCTCCAGTAAGTGGCATGGAAAGGTATCAGCAGAAAACAAAATAAACAATTTGTCAGTAAAAAACTCTGGAGTGACTAAGAGGACCAGCCCTGCAAAATCCATACCTGGGGAATGAAGATGAAGCAGTTGATTGTAGTTGTGCAAACAAAGATCCCTCCAGACATGAGTCCAAAGACCAGGTTGGGCCAGGAGTGCAAGTATCTGGTGACTATAAAAAGCAGTCCAGCAGCCAGTACGAGGAGGTTGACCCCCACCATGATGGTTAAGGACTGATTCACAGGAGGGACGCTGACATGGCCAGTCAGGCCAGCCAGGTAGGCACCATACAGCAGGAGCAGGCCCTGGGAGGTGAAGAGGTGATGGAGGCTCAGAAAAGTGGAACAACAGGTCAAAGAGCAGTAGGTTTGCAACCAATTTCCTCATCTGTAAAATTAGGATAATAATATCTACCTTAATGACTGCTATGAGGATTTACTAAGATACCACACAGGAAAACGCTCAGGGCAGCCCGTTATACCTACTAGGTACTTAGTAAATGTTATTTTCCTCTCCTTCACTGAGAATTAGCTTACCAGAAGTCAGCAAGTAAGCCATTAAACAGGACTCTTCTGAGATGAGGCATAGTACTGGATTATGCGGGTGGGTTAGGATCCCTACAGAAAGAGCTGTCGGGCACTAGGAGGGCAGTGGGCCCAAAGAACCTCGTAGTGACTGCTGCTACAGCCATTGTCAGTGTTGGCCTGCTCAAAGCTGAGGGTGCACATGGAAGCTGAAAGTGAATTGTGATCTGCTGGTCAAGTCATGTGCCACAGCCGGGGCAGTGTCCAGAGGAAGGGGCTCTTTTCTCTAATTTGCCCAAAGGCACCATCTGCTTGCCAAGCCTTGCACCTGCAAGACTGCATCTGACTAGAAGGGATGGGACTTTTAAAAATTTACACAAAGGATCTCTACAGGATAGCAGCAGCTCTGTGCCAGTGACTGTTTATGGGAGATGAAGGGTACAAAAAGGGGAAGACAAAGGCAGGCTGGGACCTAGGCAAGACTGTGGGGCAGGCACAGGCAGCAAAAGTTCCATCTACAGTTTCCCCTACAAGGAACCCAGGGCCCTATTCTTTACTCTTTCCTATGAATATAAACTTGCCCTCTGAGTTGTCATTTGTACTAAGGAGAAAATAACTCATAGCACCTTAAAATGCTGCCCCTCTCTCCCATAGGAGCTGCACTCATACAGAAATCAAAGCTTTAGTCAATAATATATAACATATAGATTCAATATAGGTTCACCTTTCTGACTATGTGCATAGTGCTATAGTAGGTGTAGGGCAGAAAACAGTGATACAAAGACGTCATGGTCCCGGCTTTTAAGGCACTTGGTCTGGTAGGTGAATTTAAGGTAAGCGCAATAATGGTTTGTTTTGTTTTGTTTTTCCAGACAGAGTTTTGCTCTTGTTGCCCAGACAGTAGTGCAATGCTGTGATCTCTGCTCACTGCAACCTCTGCCTCCTGGGTTCAAGCCATTCTCCTGTCTCAGCCTCCTGAGTAGCTGGAATTACAGGCATGTGCCACCACGCCTGGCTAATTTTGTATTTTTAGTAGAGATAGGGTTTCACCATGTTGGTCAGGCTGGTCTTGAACTCCGGACCTCAGGTGATCTACCAACCTTGACTTCCCAAATGCTGGGATTATAGGCGGGAGCCACCACACCCAGCCTAAAAATATTAATGTTGATGACTCAGAACATGAAGATGCTATGGGGGATGAGGTGGGGGCGGGACTGTGGGATTCAGAGGGAGAGCTAATAATAAAAATAAGGTCAGGTATCAGCAGGGCACCTGCTGGTGACCCTGAAATAATATAATGTGGTCAACTCCTCCTTCAGGGGTGGCCTTAAAGAAAATATTTTGGAGAATTGGCTGTGCCAGGAGGGAAGGAGTCAATATGGAAGAGATGCCTTCCAGGTTCCCCTAATGCCCAGTGTCCCATATGGGGCCTGAGGGCCAAATGTGACCACCCTAAGATCTTGACTAACTAGAGGACACATAAGTTAGGAGACCAGGGAGCCCAACTTTTGGGTGACTGATGCCATCAGGTGGTATTCAGCAGAGCTGGATCATTGCTAATTTAATCAAAGGCAAATGAAATTAATTCTGTGACTTTGAAATGTTCAGATATGATTCCATTAAAAGATTTTAATTCCATTAAAATTCTTGTTAAAGGGGAAATATGTATGAATCAAGTGTCTATATGTTCTTGGCTGCTGTTTGAGTGAGTCATGTCTCATCCTTGCATATCATTGGCCTTAACTGCCAAGAAGTGTGGGGTATGGGGCAGTTGACAGGTTCAGGTGGGGGTTCCTAGAACTTAATGTGGACATTGGAGTCCTCCTGAGCTTCTCACCGACCAGGGAGTCTATGGGGTCTGGCTCAGTAAATTTCCTAATGCTCCTTCCTTTTCCTTCTTTGTCCCACAGAAAGATATTACAGTGAAATAAAACAGAAATGGGAGTATATAAAAGGCAATGGAGAAAACAAATCAAGTTGAGTCACAAAGGAAGTTGCTATGGGGAAGTGGTGGCTTTCTGGGCTGGGGAGGACACGCTCTTCTACAGGGACTCGAGGAACCAACAGAGGCAATGTATTTTCCAGAAGTGTCTGGGGGGCAGTGGAAGAACAGTAATAATAACATCTAACATTTACTGAGCTCTTGCTATGGGCCAGGAGTGGCTGAAAATCCTTAACAAGCATTAACTCTTTAGAAACAGAACAGTTTTGAGGGATATTATCACCACCCCCATTTTAAAATGAGTAAACTGAGGCTCAGAGAGGTCAAATGAGGCTCAGGGTCAGTTAGGCAGGGGTGGAGTCAAAATTCAAACCCTGATCTGAAGCTCATTTTTTAACCATTAGCAAAATTCTGGAGATCAAGAGCTGTTCACTTCCTAGTGTCTTTTTTTAAAAAATATTTCTGTCAAAGTAATATTTGCACATAGTTAAAAATCAGTGTTTCCCTGCCCTAGTCCTGCCCACCCCATAACCTGTTCCTCAGAAGCAACAACTTCTAATACTTTCTTAGTGGTGGAGTGGGTAAAGTTTACCCTTTTTAAATTGAGATGGAGTCTCGCTCTGTTTCCAGGCACCAGGCTGGAGTGCAGTGGTGCAATCTCAACTCACTGTAACCTCGGCCTCCTGGGGTCAAGCAATTCTCCTGCCTCAGCCTCCCCAGTAGCTGGGACTACAGGCACACACCACCACACCCAGCTAATTTTTATATTTTTGGTAGAGACAGAGTTTCCCCATGTTGGCTAGGCTGGTCTCGAGCTCCCAACCTCAAGTGTTCTGCCCACCTTGGCCTCCCAAAGTGCTGGGATTACAGATGTGAGCCACCGCTTCTAGCCAGAGTTTACCCTTAAAGGGCTCTTATTTCTACAAAAACTCCTTTTCCTCTACCAGTAATCAGTCAACAAGACCTCTGTGCCCTGATAGTCAACAGGTAGCCTGCTGTTAGGCAGGGCTTGCTTGTTTATGGAATGACTGCCCTGTACCCCTCAGCAGCAGTTCTCTGTCCCTCTAAGCTGAAAACTAGTTGTCCTGTTGTCAGGACTTTCCTCAGGGCTCTGTGCAGGTATCCTCTACCTTCTGGAAACAATATCTTACTTTTGCCCATCTAACAGAGACAAATGAGTCTAATGGTGAGAGATTTGGGGCAGTATGGGAGACACACTGAGATAGCTGGAACCCCTCAAAGGGCACCGTCAATGCTGCCATCTATCTCAGAACCTCTATCTCAGAACTTGCTTCCAACCAGAGCAAGAAAGTCAAGTGGGTGAAAGGCAGCAGGAAACCTTGACCCAAATCTTGAAGAAACACACAAGAGGCATAATAAAGGCACTTAGGAGAACAAATAAAGCTGGGTTAAATGTCTCCTCATAATTCCCCTTGCAGAGAAGCTGAAGGGAAAACTGGTATTGTCAAATCAATTATAAAACCAGACCAATTAACGGGAGAGATAGTGGTTGAATTCCAGATGATTTGGGGGAGGACTGAATGAGGGAGTCTAAAGAGTTGGGAAAGTCTCCCCAAACAAATAAAAATAGAAAAGTAAAAATGGTCATGGCTTTGAGGTTATGTATCAACAGAGGTCTCCTCTGAGTTCAATATTCTTTGCAGACATCACCTCGTTAATTCCTGTAATTCCCTCTTCATATCCATTTTGTTAGTGACAGAGACCATATCCCAAGGAGATGTGGTTACCAACCTTGCATCCCCAAATGAGAGCAATCCAAACATCAGAATACTGGGAAGCACAGAAGTGGGTGCTGGTTAAAGTGCAGAAAACGTCTCTCCCTGTCACCTAGAAGGGACACAGAGTCAGAACTGAAGGTGTCCACAATGACCAGAAACACATAGCAGATCTTTGTGAACATCCTAGAGTGTGAATTCTTCTACAGCACATGATTTCCCCCTTAGCACGTAAAAACTGTAGCATTTAGGTGACTCCACTAGAACCTAAATGAGAGTGACACGTGTTAGGAGAAGACATGATAAAATTGGACTAACAGCTGTGTGCTTGGTGACAGTAGGGCTTACCCCTCAGTTATGTGCTTTGCTACCCCAATCGAATTAGTGCCTCAACAAAATAATAAACTATTTCATTTTGTACCTGCTTTTTTGTAAATCATTGAATCCTTAAACATTAATCTTGTAATGTCACGATTCCACAATTCTACTGTATTCCTCAGCCTCTTGTGAGGCTAGAGATATATAATGCTTTTTCTTTTTTCTTTTCTTTTTTTTGGCAGGGTCTTACTCTGTCACCCAGGCTGGAGTGCAGTGGTGCAATTTTGGCTCACTGCAACCTCTGCCTCCCAGGTAGCTGGGATTATAGGCATGTGTCACCATGCCTGGCTAAGTTTTGTATTTTTGGTAGAGATGAGGTTTCTCCATGTTGGCCAGGCTGGTCTCGAACTTCTGACCTCAAGTGATCCACCTGCTCCAGCCTCTCAAAGTGCTGGGATTACAGCTGTGAGCCACTGTGCCCAGCCATACTTCTTAATAATTGAATACTATGTACTGGACATGGTTAAGTCTTTCACCTACGTTGTTTCACTAAATCTGCCACAATCCTATACCATAGGTAGTAGTATTATCTCAATTTTACCTATTAGGAAACAGACTTACTGAGGTTAAATAACTTTCCCAAGGTCACACAGCTGGTGAGCTTGGTAGGGCTGGGATTTGAACCAGGGTTGACTGACTCCAAAGCCCACCTTAAACTACTACCTCCACCTCTACAATTAGGGGAAGATAACTGCCCATAGCTGAAAGTTCCCATTATTGATAACGTGGAAGTGGTGGTAACTGCCAGGCAGATTCCAGCAAGCTGACATCTCATTGGATGCCTACAAAGAGACACTTGGGCAGGAGGAGCAGTGGGAGTGGCAGCAGACAAGGGCAAGAGGTTCATGGAAGGCACAGCTCCTGACTTTCCCTCCTCTGGGAGTCCTTTATCTTCCTGTTGCAAGGATGACTACTGGGTATCCACAGAGGTCAGTCCAGTTTGGGGATGAGATTCCCTACGGATCTGGCCCCTTACCGTCATACTGACACTGAGGATCTTGAGGCACTGGATGGGATCAGTCAGCACCCATGTCATGAGCAGGATCACATCAGCCATCACCAGGGCTGCCACCAACCCCAGCAACTGCAGGTCTTTAATAACCTGCAAAAGAATCAATATCAAAACTTTTCCTTGTTGACTGGCTATACGACACAGGGGCTAGAGTATCCCAAGCACTCTCAGCTATATGCTCCAAGGCCAGCCCTCCCAAGGTGCTTCAAATGTAGTTATCAAAAATGAAACAGACACCAAACATTTACAATGACTTCTATGTTTATATCATTATTCCCATTAAACCTTTCCATTTGTTTAACTTTTTCATATCCTACCTTTTCCCACAAAGGACTCAAGGTGCTTTACAAAATAAATAAACTATTATTTCTAGATGTTTATATGAGCACATAGATATGGACGTTTTCACACCACACTGTACTATTAACTGAGAGGGTGGGATTCAGAGATGCAGGAGAAATCATTAGTATTTTCTTTATATACATATGAAATACAGATTGACTTAAGATCTTGACTTATGATGGGGTTATGTCCTGATAAACCCATTGTAAGTTGAAAATACTGTAAACCAAAAATGCATTTAATACACCTAGCCTACCAAACATTGCAGCTTAACCTAGCCTACCTTTAATGTGCTCAGAACACTTATATTAGCCTACAGCTGGGCAAAATCATCTAAAACAAAGCTTAATTTATAACAAAGTATTGAATGTCTCATGAAATGCATTGACTACTGCCCTGAAAGTGAAAATGGTTGTAAGAGTATTTTAAGCATGGTTTTTTTGTGAATGTGGATTGCTTTCGCACCATTGTAAAATAGAAAAACTGTAAGTTGAACTGTTGTATGTCAGGGACCATCCATATTTTATTTAGAATGAAGGGAATGTGTTAGTTACTTTGTGACTACAAAAATAAAATTGAGAAAAACATATACTGTGACAGAATTAGAACATTAAAAATAAGGGAAGAGAGAAAATAAAGGGAATTATGATGAAGGCTCAGATGAAGAGTGTATATATAATAGCATTTATTAATTGGGGCAGAAGAAATGTGGATCTGAGCTTTTGACAACCAATGAAAAGAAAGAAGCATAACAATTACATGATTCAAGGTGTTTGTAAAATTAAAAACAAACCAATTGCCTAATCAAACTGTTCAAAACCAGTGATAAAGGGAAACTACTCAAAGCAAACAGTGAAAAAAGACATATTTTGTGTAGACATAAAAAAAAAAAATGAGACTTTTCATCAGATACAAGGCCAAGTGAGAAGACAGTGCAAGAACATCTTGAAAGTACTGGAAGAAGAAAAGAAAATTTCAGTCTAGAATTCTATACTCAGTAATATATCTTTCAGAAACAAAGTCAAAATAAAAACTTTTTCAGACAATCAAAAGCTAAAAGAATTCAGTAGTAGCACATCTACAGTGGAATGTCAGATATGCTTCAGGCAAAGGAAAATAATTTGAGATAAAAACAAATTAAGAGCACTGAAAATGGTAGCTAAACAGAAATATTCTTGATTAGTTTTCATTACTTAAATATCATTAAAGAAAACAAAATTCAGCATTAAAGAAAATACAAAATTAGCTGGGCATGGTGGTACATGCCTGTAATCCCAGCTACGTGGGAGGCTGAGGCAGAAGAATCACTTGAACCTGGGAGTCGGAGGTTGCGGTGAGCCAAGATTGCCCCATTGCACTCCAGCCTGGGAAATTTATTTTTAAGTCCTGGGTCTTAAAAATATATATTTTATCTCTAAAAATATATATAAAATATATTTTTACCTCAAAAAATATATTTTATATATGTATTATATATAATTATATATGTAATATATATAATTATGTATTATATATAATTACATATGTAATATATATAATTATGTATGTATTCTATATTATACATATTATATTATATATTATGCATATTATACATTATACATATATGTATTTTATATATATAATACATATATATATTTTTTGAGATGGCGTTTTGCTCTTGTTGCCCAGGCTGGAGTGCAATGGTGCAATCTCGGCTCACCGCAACTTCCGCCTCTCAGGCTCAAGTGATTCTCTTGCCTCAGCCTCCCAAGTAGCTGGGATTACAGGCATGCACCACCACACCCAGATAATTTTGTATTTTTAGTAGAGATGGGGTTTCTCCACATTGATCAGGCTGGTCTCAAACTCACGACCTCAGGTGATTCACCCGCCTCAGCCCCCCAAAGTGCTGGGATTACAGGCATGAGCCACCATGCTTGGCCAAAATAAAATATTTTAAAAGATAATTGATTAAACAAAAGAATTGTATGGGGCTTATAACATGTTACAGTAAAGATAGGAATGGGGATAAAAGGAAGCATACTACAGTAAGGTACTTATACATGAGTGCTAATTATGCAATTATATAGAAATTCTTCCTGAAATTGAAAAGAAGGGAGTAGTTCCCAACTCATTCTATAAAGCCAACATTACCCTGATACCAAAACTAGAAAAATATATTACAAGAAAACTACAGAGCAGTATGTATTAAAAACAGGAATGTACAAATTCTAAAGAAAGTTTTATAAAAATGAATCCAACAATATATGAAGAGGATAATGTATCATGACCAAGTGGAGTTTATCTCAGGAATGGAAGGTTGGTTTGACATTCTAAATCATTTACCATATGGGGAAAGAAAGAAAGAGCAGAAGCATAGAGGATTTTTAGGGCAGTAAAACTGTATGATACTATAATGGTAGATACATGTATATGATACTATAATGGTAGATACAGTAAAAGTTTATGATACTATAATAGTAGATACATTATAGTATCATAATGTATATGTACAGTAAAATACTATAATGGTAGATACATGTATATGATACTATAATGGTAGATACAGTAAAACTGTATGATACTACAATGGTAGATATATTATAGTATCATAATGTATATGATACTATAATGGTAGATACATGTCATTGTACATTTGTCCAGACCCATAGAATGTACCACACCAAAAGTGAACCCTAATATAAAGTACAGACTCTGGGTAATGACATATTAATGTACATTCATCAATTGTAATAAATATACCACTCTGATGGGGAATATTGATAATGGAAGAGGCTATGCATGTGTGGGGAAAGAGGGTATATGTAAAACCTCTGTACCCTCTGCTTAATTTTTATGTTAACCTGAAACCACTCAAAAAAATAAAGTCTATTGTATAAGGATTTTCAAAAAAAAAAAACATTTAACGTAATCCACCATGCGAATTAAAAAAAAAAACCATATGATCATCTCAATAGACTCAGTAAAAGCATTTGACAAAACCCAACACCAATTCTTAATTAAGACTCTTAGAAAAATAAGAACAGAATAGTACTTCTCCAACTGAATAAATGGCACCTACAATAAAACTACTGCTAATATCATTCTTAGTTTTGAAAGACTGACTGTTTTCCCCATAAGATCAAGAATACCAAGGATATCTGTTCTCACCACTTCTATTCAGATTGTACTACTGTTTTTAGCCAGTGCAATCACACAAGAGATTGGAAATAAATTATCTTTATTTGCTGATGATATGATCATCTATGTAGAAAATCTAATAGACTTTATAAAAAAGCTGCTAGAAAGAACATATAGTTTAGCAAGTTTGCAGCATACAAGCTCAGTATATAAAAATTAATTGTATTTCTGTGGCCGGGCATGGTGGCTCATGCCTGTCAATCCCAGCATCTTGGGAGGCTGAGGAGGGTGGATCATCTGAGGTTGGGAGTTCAAGACCAACCTGGTCAACATGGTGAAACCCCATCTCTACTAAAAATACAAACATTAGCTGGGTGTGGTAGCAGGCGCCTGTAATCCCAGCTACTTGGGAGGCTGAGGCAGGAAAATCGCTTGAACCCAGGAGGCGGAGGTTGTGGTGAGCTGAGACCGTGCTACTGCACTCCAGCCTGGGAGACAGAGCGAGGCTCTTTCTCAAAAAAAAAAAAATTAATTATATTTCTGTATATTAGCAACAAACAACTGGAAAGTAAAATTTAAAAAATAATAACATATAAAATAGCATAAAAATATAAAATACTTAGAAATAAGTTTGATGAAAGATGTGAAAGAACAATATTGAAAAGTACAAAAAAATGCTGGGAAAAATTAAAGACCTAAATAAATGGGTTCATGGGGCAAAAGACACAACATTAGTAAGAAGCCAATTCTTCACAATTTGATCTATTAGATTCAACATAATACTCAAATAATTTTTGCAGAAATCAGTAAACTGATTCAAAAATTCACAGGGAAATTCAAAGGACCCAGATTAGCCAAAACAACATCGAAAGAGAAGAAGAAAGTTGGAGGACTAATGCTCCCTGATTTCAAAATTTAGTATAAAGCTACAGTAATCAAGGTAATATAGTATTGCTGTCAAGATAAACATATCAGTGAGACAGCATGGAGGGTCCAGGAATAGATCTGCACACCTATGGACAACTGATTTTCAACAAAGGTACAAAGGTAATTCAGTGAAGAAAGGACAATCTTTTCAACAAATGGTGCTGGAACAATCAAATGTCTGTATGTAAAAAAATAAAATTCAACCAATACATCATACCATATTCTAAAATTAACTCTAAATGGATGATAGGCCTAAATGTAAAAGCTAAAACTCTAAAATTTCTAGAAGTGAACACATGAGAACACCTTTTGGGGCCTTAAGTTAGGCAAAAATTTCTTAAATATAATACCAAAAACATGATCCATGGGGCCAGGCATGGTGGCTCATGCCTGTAATTCTGACACTTTAGGAGTCTGAGGCTGGTGAATCACTTGAAGCCAGGAGACCAGCCTGGCCAACATGGTAAAGTCCCATCTCTACTAAATATACAACAAACAAACAAAATTCCCCAAGAAAGAACACATTGGTAAATTGAACTTCATCTGAATTAGAAATGTCTTATCTTTGAAAGACACTCTGATGTAAATTAAAAGGAACTGGAAGAAAATCTTTGCAAGTCTTACATCTGATAAAGGGTTTGTATCCAGAATATAAAAAGAACTCTCAAAACTCAATAATAAGACAACAAAAAATCCAATTTAAAAATGGGTGAAAGATTTGAACAGACAGTTTGCCAGAGAGGATATATAGATGACAAATAAGCATGCGAAGTAATGCTCAATACTGCATTAGAGAAAGGCAAATTCAAAACTGTAATGAGATACTACCACACATACCTATTAGAATGCCTAAAATGAAAAAGACTGATCAAAACAAATATTGGCAAGAATGTGGAGGAAATGGACTCTCATACATTGCTGGTGGAAATGCAGAATGGTACAACCACTTTGAAAAACAGTCTGATGGTTTCTTTTTTTTTTTTAATACAATTTATTAATACTTAGGAATTTCAACAAGTTCTTAGTATCAATTCTTACAGAAATGTTTCCCATCGTTATAATTTATTATAGCCATTTTCAGGGACCTTAACGACTTCAATGTCCTTAAGGCTTGTAACATGGTTTTACTATTGACAGTTTTTAAAGTATGTCTTCTGACAGTTTCTTAAAAAGTTAAATATACATCTACCCTATGGTCCAACCATCTTACCCTTAGGTTTTCACCCAAGAGAAATAAAAGCTTATGTCTAAACAAAGACTTTGTACATGAATGTTCATAGCAGCTTTATTTTTAATCGCCACAACTGGCAAAAACTGAAACATCCCTCAACAGATAAGCAAATGTATGACTATGCATTGTAATACTACTCAGCAATAACAAAGAAAGAACTATTGATGCATACAACATAGATAAATAACTATAATATTCATAAGAACAATTATGTGAGTAAAATAAGCCAGAAAAAAAAAGAGTCCACACTGTATGGTTTGATTTATATAAAACTCTGGAAAATGCAAACTCATTTACAGTGACAGAAATCAAATTGATGATTTCCTGAGGACAGGAACAGGGGATATAAGGATTGGACAGGAGAAGGAGATAATAAAGGGTGTGAGGAAGCTTTTGAAGATGAGGCATATGTTCATTATGCACCATGTGTCTTGGTTGTATATCCATGTCACAATTTATCAAACACATGCTTTAAATATGTGCAGTTCACTGCATGTTAATTATACTTCAATAAAGCTAGTTTTAAAAAAGAAATCAGTCTTCTTGAGTGATAAATGCAGTTTTTGTCCTTTTAGGCAATCTTCTTCATATGTATGGTTGCTCACAGCTGAGCTTTTGGTAAGTATGCACCATGATTCAGTAACATTTGCTAATTAAAAAAAAATCCTATCATTCCAGAGAAGTAAACACCAACTGAATGACATATTGGGTCTGGGCAGGGCCTACATCCAATGAGGATAATGGTCAGGAATTGAGGTTTGCACAGTCTTATCAGATAACCTGATAAAATGGGGAAATGTGCTTAAGTTGGTGACTATAGATATCAGTCAGTAATCTGGCTGCCTCATAACTTAGGGTTGATTCTATCTGCTCTTCCTTGCTCACTGCTCCGGGCACAACCTTCTCAGTACAGAGAACTGCCTTCTACATAAAAAAAGAACTGGGCTCGAAGGAGGGAAATAACTACTTACTTGCTACAGTTTCTCTGTAATCACTCTTCCTCCCTTCACTTCCAGCTCACACCTGTGCCAAACAACAGTCTCTGGGCATCTTGTTCTGCCTCAAACTGGTGCCAGGTATTGGCCAGCTCACATGTCCCCACAGGGCCTGGGGTACACAGAAACCAGAGCCCGTGTTTGAAGACCTATCTTCAGCAGCATTGATCCACAGCCTTCCAGGCCTGGGGCCCTATGAGATTGCATGATTCCAGGGTTTGGAATGAGAAACAAGAACTTTGGATGTCCTGAAAGGGGCTAGACTCAATAATCTGCATGAGCTTCTCTAGCTGTTAAGCAACGGTGAAGCTGCCATCTACAGTCAAGCATTGTGTACTTGCTGCCTACTCACCACTCTCTTGTCCGGGACTCTTTGGGTAAACACCTTGTAGAGTCGCCAGCTCTTTCCCAGAATGGGGCCAAACACAAGGGAGGTCCCAACACACAGCATGGACAGTCTTGTCTATAGGTGGAAGGGGACAGAAGAGTCACAAGAGTAACCTTTGTCAGTTCTCAACATGCTCTGATATATAGGGTCTGGGTCCCACAGAGGGCACGAGGTACAGAGTGAACCTCACCAAGTGTTCTGGGATTGCTCAAAAAGTGCCCACACCAAGGATAAAGGTAACCACCACCCATGGAAGCAGCTGGTTTAAGAAAATCATTAAAACTTTAACATTATAGTCAAAACCAAATTTTAAAACTTCACCTACCTGAATGAGAGTTTCCATTGAGCTCCCCACTAAAACATCTTGAATCCCAAAGAGGTAAGCACTACTGTAAGTCAGACAACTGCCCAGCAAGGTCACAATGTTCAGATTGGGACTGGACATCTTCACAATCCTAGAGAAGATCAGGAAGAAAGACACTTACAGCCATGACCTTTTGCCTTGGGGCCTAAGACCTGCAAGATCAAAGCTTTCTCACCAGCGTAATCTCCAGTGCAGCCTTGGAGTGAAGGACCCCTGGGAAGAAATCACTTTACAGCCCTGTGAAAACTTATGATTTCTTTACATTCATTTTCAAAAAGAACTAAACTCTGGTACTTATTGCTTGTATAACTCCAAGTCTTTTAAAAGAAGGATGACTACCTACAAACAGGTGGTACTGGAGAAGAGTTGGGATTTTATCCATGAAGTTTGGTTGCTAGGGGACTGCCATGTGCAGCTAAGTGAATAAATAACCAGCAGGTAGATACCCACAGAGAGTTTGGAGCCTTTAGAAATGAGCTGTAAGGTAAACTACTATTTGGAAAGAGGTTTGGGTTTTTTTTTTTTCATACACTATTTACTTTATTTGATACGTAAACCATTTTCCTCTCTCTACTTGACCAAGAAAGAAAGAGGAGGAAGGGATTAGAAGCAGGAAATTGGAGAAGGGCCTTTTCTCAAGTATTAATAGTTTTAGATTAGATTAGAGACAAGTTTGAAAGCTAGAGGGAGATATGAACAATCAGGGCTTCAGACAAATACCCTGGGCACCAACAGAGGTTCAGGATGTGAACTGGTTAACCTAAGGGGAACACCAGGCTCACACTGGACAGTGACTGATACTAATTAATTACAAATAATGAGAAGGAAAGGAATTGTAATCTAAATAGTGTACATAAATGCAACATTTCTACTAATAGTCATTTGATAATTATACTTTGTTATACTTTTATTTTTAAATCATAACTAAGGAGGAAAGCATTCCTACCTATGTCTCTTGATGACCTGGCAGGCCACCTTAAAGGCCAGGGACAAGGCAAAACTATCCACTTAGTGAACTCTATTCTAACGACAGGCAAATCACCTAGGAGGCATTAAACAGTTTGGCAGTGCTGGATTTGCAAACATCATAAACACCACGAGCCCAGCTTACTTACTTTGCGTCTGGCATTGTGATATATCCATACACACAAGAACACCAAACCACTGTCCCAGGCCCCAGGTACTGTCACCATAGGCCAATGAGTCCAGTCAAGCTTAACCTTGTTTTGGAGGGAAGATATTTTTGTTTTTCTAAAAGTGAGAACAACTTTCACATATACCCTTTCTAAAATGAGAATAATTATAAGATCTACCTTCAAAGAGTTGTGAGTATTTAATTAGGCAATATGGCAAACTGCTTGGCACACAGCCTGGTACATAATAGGCATGTTGCCAACATCAGCTGCTTATATTGTAATCTCACTGTCCTCCTCTTCCAGGTTTTAGAAACCTAGGAATCACATTTTCCTTCTTCTGTTTCTTTATCAGAAATACCCAATCAATTGCCAAGTTTCCTTCACTTTTCTTTCTTTTTTTTTTTTTTTTTGAGACAAGAATCTCACTCTGTCACCCAGGGTGGAGTGCAGTAGCGCGATCTTGGCTCACCGCAACCTCCACCTCCCAGGTTCAAGCGATTCTCCTGCCTTAGCCTCGAGAGTAACTGGGATTACAAGCGCCTGCTACACGCCCAGCTAATTTTTATATTTTTATTAGAGATGGGGTTTTACCATGTTGGCCAGGCTGGTCTTGAACTCCTGACCTCAAGCGATCTGGCCTCCTTGGTCTCCCACGGTGCTGAGATTACAGATGTGAGCCACTGTGCCTGGCCTGTTTCACTTCTTATTTCAAAGTCTCTTATTTTTCTCTCAATCTCCATCTTTTTTTTTTTTTTTTTTTTTGAGACAGAGTTTCACTGTTGCCCAGGTTGTGCCCAGGTTGGAGTGTAGTGGCATGATCTTGGCTCACTGCAACCTCCGGTCCCTAGGTTCAAGCAATTCTCCTGCTTTAGCCTCCTGAGCAGCTGGAATTACAAGTGCCCGCCACCACGCCTGGCTAATTTTTAATTTTTGGATTTTCAGTAGACAGAGGGTTTTGCCATGATGGCCAGGCTGGTCTCAAACTTCTGACCTCAAGTGATTTGCCTGCCTTAGCCTATCAAAGTTCACTCTCCTTTTTTTTTTTTTTTTTTTTTTTGAGACAGAGTCTTGCTCTGTTGTGCAGGATGGAGTGCAGTGGGGCAATCTTGGCTCACTGCAACCTCCACCTCCTAGGTTCAAGCAATTCTCATGCCTCAGTCTCCCTACTAGCTGGGATTACAGGCATGCACCACCACGCCTAGCTAATATTTGTATTTTTAGTAGAGATGGGGTTTCAGCATGTTGGCCAGGTTGGTCTTGACCTCCTGACCTCAAGTGATCTGCCCACCTCGGCCTCCCAAAGTGCTGGGATTACAGGCGTGAGCCACTGCACCTGGCCTCTCCATTCTTGATACCATGTTTATCTAGGATATAATCATGTTAGGAGCAATGGAACTGGAGTCGAGTGTGACAGGTGAGAATACCAGCTCTGCCACTCACAACTGACTGAGCCTGTCTGACCAGGAAACAGGCTCCTATTTCCTCAACTGTAAAATGAAATATTATCTTTTATATCTACCCCACAGGTTATTGCAAAGATGGGATGATGTGTGTGCCAAAACTCTTTGCAAACTTTAAGATGATGCAAAAATATTACTTTTTAGATTTTTGATATAACCTTCAGCTCTCAGTAAACACCAATTTTTCCCTGTTCTAATACATTCTGTACGTTACGTTCAGACTTATTAATCTTAACATATCATCTCTATCACTTAACAAAAGAGCTACATGTATAAAGGACAATCTTCTATGGTTTATCTAAGCCTCCTGTATCCAAATTTAAGATCTAGCCCTATCGTACGATCTACTTATTCATTCAGGTCTGCCTCCTCAGCCTCCATGTCTTCAGATTGTGGACTTACAGAGAGTGATTTTCCTTAATTTTTTTGTCTTAAATTTTTTGAAGGGGAATATGTGGCGAATATTAACTACAGAAATAAGAACAGTGCTAAGCAGCACCTTCACAAAGCATTTTTTAAAGAAAAGTACTACATTAGCAAGACCAGTGCTGACACTGATTGAGAGCAGAGAGTACTGCTGACCTGGCACCAGCCGTTCAGTGCAGTCAGAAGCTGGAGCAATGGCACAAGCGGTGGGTGGACTCCTGTGAGACCATAGCTGGGGTCATTCCTCCTCATGGCCATTCTCACGTTCCTATACATGAGTCATGACTATCTGACAGTGACCTCCTCACCAAGCAACTGCCTGGATTTCATAGCTACATGTCTGTTTTGCTTAGATCACTGAGGGGTAAGTTTCTCTCATAATTTTTCTTTGGACTCATTTTATTTGAGTACTGCTATAGGTTTCCTTGAGTGATACAGTACTGCATGAAATCCTGATTGAGGATTCCTTCCCTTTCTGATTTAGTTAAGAGGAACTCAATTTAGTTATTTTCCACAAAATATACATTGAATAGTTTTCACCTCTCAGACAGTGATGCTAATTCATTATTCAAACAGACAAACTATGGACTTATATCTATAGTGTGATATTTTTCCTGAGCAATCTTACTGAAAACTTGCCTCAGGGAACAAAAGATGAATACAAGATGATTTCCCTTTTTTGTTTGGCCAAGTTAACACCTGTGAAGTCACTGAAAGGTGAATCATCTCCAGTTCAGCAGGTGAATTATGTATGTCTGGGGAATGTCTTTGCCACGTTGGTAGGAATTCAACCACCAATGTCATTTCTATTTTTCTATTGAGCTAAAAGATGAAGCCTACATAGCTGAATATTTTAATCAGCCACAAGCACATAATTTCCACAAAGCAAATAGATTCAAATATTGTATACTTAATTATAGATAGCCAGTACTATCTAGATTACTTGTCTTCCATTTATGAAGAGTAAAAAGCTTGAATTGGGTTACTATAAGTCAGAAACAAAGTGAAGTTTTTTTTCAAAGGATTATATAGCTATCTCATTATCTCTTCTTCTTTATTTCTTGAGTGGAAATGTTAAGACAAGAACTTTCTTGATTTTTCTATTCTCAAGTGAGGTTTTAATACATATAGATAAATATCAAACTACATCTGCAAAACCTGTATAATTCTGCATTATCATTTCAATAGTCTCTAATGAATTTGGATGCTCAAGTGACAACTACCAGCTCAATGGTATGAGTTGCAAAAACGTTATCAAATGTTGATTTATGAACTTGGAAGTTTATTTTATTTGGAGTTATTGAGTCTGAAAACATGGCCAGAGAATGGAGCACAAGGTACTTGTTTGCATGCTATGACTAACAGAAAACTTTCCTAAGATGTTACAAGACCATGCTTTCTAAAATGCTACAAGAGTTGGTATAAATGGTATAACTGAGCTTTAACCTATCCAAAGCCAAGTATGAATGTCTTTCCAAAATGTTTTTTAATAAAACAAATAAGATTTTAATTGTGAAAATTTATCCAATTTCTTTCTAAACTTAATATTTTTGATCCATGTTACAATGGGACTATAAATCTATCTCAAATAAAACTCCAGAGAGCTTTATCATAATGTTATCTGATATGTTTCAGCAAATTTGACCTTTTGATATCTTGCTTATTTCTAATGTATACACCCATCTGCACCCAATTAAAATTCTTCACACCTCGAGCTAATATTAGTGTGACCTCTAACTATTTGTATTTAAACTGTCTATCATAATGTCTGGCCCCGTTCCTTACTCTTGGGCTTGGGCCACCATCCTAGTAGAACATCCTAGGAGATTTCATTAGCTTTTCAGCCTCCAGAGTTCTCAATTCTTCAATCATTATGACTTCACTTTATTTCTCTTCAGACACCTGTCCCCAGGTTACACTCTGGGTATTAGGGTCATTCAGAATGGTTCCCCTCAGGAATTCTAAACACCAATATCCCAACACCAATTTGACTACAATCTGTTCAAAATTTAACTCTGAGTCTCTTCCTCATTCGCTCACAATTCTGCCCCATTTCAGATAATGGCAACTCCACCTTTCAATTTGCCTGGACCAAAAACCTTAGAGTCATCCTGACTCTTGCTCACCACCCACATCCAATCTGTCATGAATCTTGTTGGCTCTATCCTCGAAATACATCCAGAATCTAACTCCTTCTCACCACCTCTGCTGCCACCACCTGATCAAAGTCTTACTTTACATTTCTTATTTGGATTGTTGCAATAGCCTCCTGACTGGTCTTCCTGCTTCTACCCTGGCACTTCCCTCAAGTCTATCTTCAATACAGCAGCTACAGTAATCCATTAAAGATAAATAATATTATGTCACTTCTCTGCTCAAAACCCCACAATGACTCTCCATTTCCCAGAGGAAAATCTAGTCTTTACCAGAGTCTACAAAGCCTACATATTTGATACCTGTTGTTTCTAGACCTCATTTCTTTTCTTTTCTTTTTTTTCAGTGTCCAGGTAGTATTTTAGTTCTGGGAGTATATCATGAACAATTCTATTGGGAGGAGAAAACAATAAGCAAAATCATAATAATAAACAAGTTATGTAATATGTTAAAAGGTAATAAGTACTATGGCTGGATGGGGGCAGGGGAAGAGAATAGAGCAGGATAAGGATTCAGAATTCTGAGGATAGTTTATAATTTTAAATAGGGTTGTCATCATAGCCCTGGTTGAAAAGGTAACATATGAACAAGTAATCAGGAGAGAAAGAGGATGAGCTATGCAGATACACGTATTGAAATATTCCAGGCAGAGCGAACAGCCATTTCAAAGCCTCGCAGTGTGTAAGTGCCTAGTGTTTCCAAGGAACAGCAGAACAGCACACTCCACTCCAGCCACACGGCCTCCTTGCTGTTCCATTCAACCATACTACACCCCAGGGTCTGTGTGCATCAGTACAATTGTCACGTTATATTACTGCCTTTTAATGTTAGTTCCACTAGACAGTTTCTGCTCCTCAAAAGCCAGGCTGTTTCTTATTCTATAACTCACACCACAGCACAGTCTTTGGAAAATGGTAAGTGTTCCATAACCATCTATTGAATGAATTGATTAATGGATATGGAAACCCCATCTCTTTTTTCTTTGTCCTCTTTCCTAATCTTAGTTTTCCCTGGGAAAGCACTCCTCTGTTAGGCAGAAGGCTGATGGCTAGGCACGTGTGCCATATGGCTCTTAAAGTGCCAGAGATCTGTGAGAGTTGGGGGAGAGTCAGGAACTGGTTCAATGCCTGTGTGTTAGGAGGGGCGCATTCTGGGTAACTGTAGTGGTTTCAGGGAGATCCCCACAGTCCCCTGGAATAGCTGAGAATTTTCTGGAATTAGTGAACACAAGGGTCAGAGATATTTGGGGGGCTCTGAGTGCTATGAATACTGTGAACTTCCACAGACACTGGGTTTTCACCACTTAGCAAATTTGTACACCCCAACCCTCTTTAAAAAGCTTTGCATTCTGGGTGAGCCCTTTCTTTGCTTCCCCTCTCAGCATAGAGCTGAAAGGAGTCTAAAAATAAATAGAGATAGGATCCTAACAGGATGCCTGTAATGCTTTTTTTTTCCTCTCATTCTCTTTGTTTCTAGGAAAGTGCAGCACCTTGGAGGAGTGTATATTCACATATGCACATGAATATATATGTTTACTTGTCTCCAATGAGATCGGGCCGCTTTAAAAATTCTTTGCCATTGGCTGAATTCTTGCTGGAGAATTCTCCCAGGAAATGCTTTTGTCCAATATATTTCTTACATCGTATGTTGAAGGTCATACAGGCCCAGAGATACGATGTAGCCCTTGTCAAGCAATTGATGGATGAGATATCTTCACGACCACACAGATTACAGACTCTCAGTAGACATCTGTATTAGAGGTTAACAACATGCATCCTACCCCTAGGCTTCAGAAAATGTGCTGATCTTGGACTGAATTGCTGCTTGCAGATGGGCAAGGAAGCATGCCTTTTTACATCCTTGAAGTTAGTAAATTATATCTTTTTACATCCTTGAAGCCAGTAAATTTGTAAATTATGTTTTGTCATAAGCCACACACTCAGCACTGCCTCTTGTCCTGGGTGGGCCTGGCCTTTCCAAATCTGCCTGCTTTCCTGTAGTCCTGCTTTGTTTTACATGGCAAGAGTGAGCTCCTTACCCTGCATTGCCAGTTCAGGCCCACAGCTGCTGAAGTTGGAGAGTACCTGGAAGAACAAAGACATTCTGCCCACAGGATAGCTGAACGATTAGCAGTGCTTGGACCTGATGAAATAAAAGGTGTCTCCTAGCTTTTCCCTTCTAAAGTTATGCCAGAGACACGTTTTTTGTTTTTAGACAAAGTCTCACTACGTTGCCCAGGCTGGAATGCAGTGAGGTGATCTCAGCTCACTGCAACCTCCGCCTCCCAGGTTCAAGCGAGTCTCATGTCTCAGCCACCCAGGTAGCTGGGATTACAGGCATGTGCCACCACACCTGCCGAATTTTTGTAATTTTAGTAGAGATGGGGTTTCACCATGTTGGCCAGACTGGTCTGGAACTCCTGGGCTCAAGTGATCTGCCCGCCTCACCCTCCCAAAGTGCTAGGATTACAGGCATGAACCACTGCTCTCAGCCCAGACAAATTTCTTTTCCCTGTCCTTGGCTTATTAATAAGCTAGTTATACTCTGCATTTCTGGCTCTCTTTCTTAACCAGGAAGAACAGGCTGACTTGGTCTACCCAGAGGTGCAATAGAATTTGCATCCAAATCAATCAAGTAATCAAACAAACAGAAATTTAGAGTTAAGTGTGAAACAGGACTCGCTAAATATCGTGCCCCCAAATTCTCCTTTAGCAAATAACCTGCGGTCCCCATGCTTTATGAGTTATCGCTTTAATGATCTTCATGTGCCAAACATTAATTCAACAATTCCTAAATACCAACTTGCCAAGGTATTAGGAACCAGAGATAGGAAGGCAAAGGAGGTATAATCTCTGCTATCAGCTTATTAGGACACCACCTCCTTGGCTTCTGACCTTTTCATTGCAAAGATGATTTTCTTATTCTTTAAAACAGAATAAAATTTTAATTTAATGTTAGAAGTTGTTTTATCAGTGTTTACTAGGCCATTTGACAAAAATCTATGATCCTGAATCTATGTATATTATAGATATTAACATGTGAATATACATATAAATTGACAGTGTACAAATTTCAGCATTCATAGCTCCCTTGGACTATAAACAGGCCTAAGGATCAACTTTTTTTTTCTTTTAAGTTCTGGGATACATGTGCAGAATGTGCAGGTGTGTTACATAGGTATACATGTGCCATGGTGGTTTGCTGCACCTATCAACCCATCATCTAGGTTTTAATCCCTGCATGTATTAGGGATTGTCCTAATGCTCTCCTTCCCCTTCCCCTCTGCCCCCCAACAGGCCTCAGTGTGTGATGTTGCCTCCCTGTGTGACGTGTTCTCATTGTTCAACTCCCACTTTTGGGTGAGAACATGCAACGTTTGGTTTTCTGTTGTTAGTTTGCCGAGGCTAATGGCTTCCAGCTCCTTCATGTACATCTTTTAAAGTTTCCTTTCTGCTATTGGCAAAATACTTAGGTTTTTTTGTTTGTCTGAAAATATCTTTATTTTATCCTTGTTCCAAAAACATATTTTCCCTGGGTATAG
>CAUYLG010034796.1:0-47291 GCA_963573385.1 Cacajao melanocephalus | reverse complement strand
TTTCTTTTTTTTTTTTAAAAAATTTCGTTACAACCTGTTTTTATTATTAATAAAAAAAAAAAAAAAAAAAAAAAAAAAAAAAAAAAAAAAAAAAAAAAACCACGGGCTTACTGGGGCTGTTAGGGGCTGGGCTCTCCTCTTCTGACCGACTGCAAGCTCCAGCCCCGCTTCTTCCTTCACTCAGAAGGTTTGGGTCCGATTATTCTTCAGTCCCAAGCGGGAGTGAGACCCTCATAGTGAGGGCTTTTCTTTGGGTAACTTCTTGGGATTTGAACTGGCAAATTTCACATGCCTCTTTTGTTTCGACTTCAAGAGACAGCTCCAGTGGAAGAAACCTCTAGGAAAAGTAGGATAACGTCATAAACAGTGCTGATGAAAGATGCTAACAAGCCGTGAGAGCTGAGGCGGCCAGTCCTTCTCTCCAGGGAATGGCAGAGGAAGAGAGGCCAGAAGGAGCGGAGCAGCCAGGCTATTCCAGAGAAAGCGAGGGAAGGCCCACCAAGGCGGGTGACCAGAGGCAGAAAAGAGACCCAAGCCACCCTCCATCCATCCATCCATCAGACTACCAGAAGAGACACAGAAGGAAAAAGAGCAAAGGCAGGCATATTCTCAGGGGGAGAGGGGGGTGTTACTCACACCTGCCTGCCCTCCCCCACCCCATCCCACCACCAAGATTCCCAGCCACCATTGGGGGATGGGTGGTGGGGGAGGGGCGTGGCAAGGACCGAGCAGGAACCTAAAACTGCCGTCCTTCCCAGAAAGAGTCCCTTAGAGAGCACTGAGCTCTGTTTCCTTCTCAAAAGTTCCCACAGAAGGTTTCCCTTCAGCAGGGAGCCTGTGCGGGTCCGGAGCTGTGTCCCCGAGGTACCCAGACAGTCTACTGTGGAAGTCTTCTGCTTCATCTGAAAAGTCCACATAAATGTTGTGTATTACACCATGGTATATTCATGCTTGTTTTAATTTTTAAAAACTTTTCCCTTGGCTGTTTCAGCAACACAGCTCCCTGAGACGGCCGAGTCCCTCCTATGCTCCGGACATCCCTTGTTCACCATAAAGTGGCCCCCACAGAGGATACCTCGACTAAGACCTTTGCATCCACCCTGGACTCTTCGATGGCCGGGTCAGGAAACAGGGCCGCACTCACAGGGACACAGGATGCGCCAGGCCAACTCACACCAAGAGGAGCTCCGGTCTCGGTGAGTCCAGGGTCCCACAGATGGCACGGAGCGGGCTGTGCTGGGGGCCAACCCCAGCTGCTTCCCAGCCCTGCTCCCTCAATGCTGCGCTGCTACTCACAGCCCCCCAGTGCCCCCAGTCTAGGGGCTCACAGGGAGGGTCCAAAGGAGGGAGGCCCCGTCTCCAGCGTTTCATGCGTGGAAAGTTCCCCCGTTGGAGGCTGTAAATCCTCCCCCTGCCTGGACAGACTGAACATTTTTAGGAAATGGCAAGTGGAGGCGGGCTGGCGGTCACAGGGCACAGCCAGGTCGCGACCTTGCAAGCGCCTGCTTAAGGAAGGTGCATTTTCCCTGGTAAGGAAAGCTGTAGAGGAGCTGCTGAAGACCAGGATCTCTTTAAAAAACAACAGGGTGGACACGGTAGCTCATGCCTGTACTCCCAGCCTGGCCAACATGGTGAAACCCTGTCTCTATTAAAAATACAAAAAATTAGCCGGGCATGGTGGCGGGCACCCATAATCCCAGCTACTGGGGAGGTTGAGGCAGGAAAATCACTTGAACCTGGGAGGTGGAGGTTGCAGTGAGCCAAGATCACATGACTGCACTCCAACCTGGGCAACGGAGCGAAACTCCATCTCGAAAAAACAAAAACAAAAAATGAAAAAGACAAGAGTTCAGCAATTGGGGAAGACAGAAGGAACGGAAAGCAGGAGGCAAGTCCTAATGTGGCAAAAATTGGAATGAATATAAATAATTAAAAGAATTAGGCATATTGGCCGGGCACGGTGGATCATGCCTGTCACCCCAGCACTTTAGGAGGCCAAGGAGGGTGGATCACCTGAAGTCAGAAGTTCGAGACCAGCCTACCCAACATGGTGAAACCCTGTCTCTACTAAAAATACAAAAAATCAGCGGGGCATGGTGGCGGGCGCCTGTAATCCCAGCTACTCGGGAGGCTGAGGCAGGAGAATCGCTTGAACTCGGGAGGCAGAGGTTGCAATGAGCCAAGATTGTGCCACTGCTCCCCAGCCTGGGCGACAGAGTGTAACTTAATCTAAAAAAAAAAAAAAAAAAAAAAAAAGAATCAGGTATATTTTAAATATCTCTCTGGTTCTCTCTCCCCACCTCCTCTCAAACTTTAACCCTATTATTCCCCTAGAGATGGAGGCCAAATGAAGCTTTTAGTGACATCACATTTTCATGACATCATTTGGTCTTAAGTAACTTCTAGATTTCCCCATGATTTGTGGGGGCTGAGATAGGAAGTTTCTGCACATTTTGAAACAATGGGAAGTTTTTTCACCCTAAAAGAAAATTCAGGAAATTTTCAGGAAAGGCAAGATATGAAATGCAAGTCAAAGTGATTCTGTTCCAATATTTGGAGAGTAAACTCACAGTGTTCTCAGGTATTCCTAGCTCTGTGCCTCAGTTTCAAATTAGATTAAATAATTTGCAAACCTCAGGGCTGGGGTCAGGCTGAAATGAGAGCTGCTATGCAAAGCGGGCAGCTCCTAAGTGCTGCGTAACACATGTTGTTATCAAGTACATAGATGATTACATTCTAAGGTGTAATATGATAAGTGACCACTCGGGAAGAATAACACTGGAAAATGAGCATTTTTCCCCCTGTATTCACTACCTCAGGGTGTCAAAGATACCTTCCATACGAGTTACCAAAGCCTGACGGCTTTCAGACCTGTGCCTCCCCTCCCAGAGCTGCAGGACCCTCAGCCTCTCTCTGCCTCCTGCTGCGCCAGCCCACCTCATTCCTCCGTGGTCCAGGAACGCTCCGGCCTCCCGCCTGTCCCGCCTCATGCACCGGCCCACTCCTCTGGTCTCTGGCACTCCCTCACCGATAAGCATGCACACTGGGACCAATACTCCCCACTTACAGACCTAACTTGGGAGGGAGCTGTTCTTCTCTAGCAAGTATCTCAGAAAGCCCACACTGGGCAGGGGTGGTGAGGCATTCCCCCTGGTGTGCCTGCACCGTTCCTGCCCTGCTCATCTTATCCACTGCGTGGGGATCCTCACTGAGGTTTCCTTCTCGCCCTCCGGGCCGCATGCTCCTCAAAGGCACTAGCAGGTCAGCTTCCTCTTTGTATTCTCGTGGACTGAATACATGGGTTCCGTAAGAAACGCTGTAAGGGAGGCTGGGCGCAGTGGCTCACACCTGTAATCCCAGTACTTTGGGAGGCAGATTACAAGGTCAAGAGACCAAGACCATCCTGGCCAACAGGGTGAAACCTCATCTCTACTAAAAATACAAAAATTAGCTGGGTGTGGTGGTGCATGCCTGTAGTCCCAGCTGTTCGGGAGACTGAGGCAGGAGAATGACTTGAACCCAGGAGGCGGAGGTTGCAGTGAGCCGAGATCATGCCATTGTACTCCAGCCTAGTGACAGAGTGAGACTGTCTCAAAAGAAAAAAAAAAAAAAAGAAAGAAAGAAAATAAGAAACACTGTAAGGGGATTCTGGAATTGGGTGGAGAGTTAGAGTAACAACCTGGCCCCACTTCTGTTGACCTTTGAGATCCTGAAAGGGAGAAGGGAGATGGGAAGATAAAAGGGAGGGACACAGCAGTTATGGAACTCGTAGGGTCCCCCAGGGCTAATTAGAGATCCCTAGAGTCCCCCAGTGCAAGTGAGAAGCACCAGGGATGGGAAGGGAAAGAAAGGCTTGAAACACCAGCAACTGTGGGGACGGGTGCTAGGAGGCAAACTCACACTAGTGAGACCTGGGTGCTGGATTAGTAGCCACTATTGGATGGCGATGGTGTATCGCTCACTGCGAAGGTCAAGGAAACAGGAAGGAAATTCCCAGGTGGGAGCAGCAGAATTCTCTTGAGATACGTTAATCTGCTCACTCCAGGGAGGTTTGGGAAAGGAGGCTCGCTCCACTGGGCTGACTGGCTGCCTGCGACCCCCATGCAGACTTATCAGGGCAAAAGGCATTAAACGTTTGAGTACTTTATGGCCACGTGTCACTTCTAACTTGGTTTACTATTATCTCTCAGTTCCCATGTAAAGTATTTCTTCATTCAAGTTAATGAATTGCCTCTTTGGTTGGGAACCCATTCATCCTCAGAAATGGGTTTGCTTTGATCGGACCAACCGGATTCCTGAGTGTCCCTGACAGAGCCGGGAAGTCCCCCTCAAGCAGTGGGTCTCAGTTGTGGGCAAGTTTGTCCCTCCAGGGGATTTCTGGCTGTCACCACTAGGCATGGGGTGACTACTCCTGGCATGTAATGGGCAGAGGCCAGGAATGTGGCTGAGCGTTCCGTTCTGCACAGCTCGGCCTCTGCCACATCGAGTCTGAGAAACTCCTCGCCCTCAAGGAATGTCACCCTTGAGGCCCTGGCCAGAGGCCAGCGATGCGGCAACCCCAACGACCTGACTTCTTGTGCCCATCTCTCCTCTGGGTCACAACATACATTCAGTGCTGGGTACTCTGCTCTGCCGTACGAATGGCACAATGGCACCTCCATGCCATCAGTGACCACCCAGTGTAGTTATGAAGAGAGCACTGTGATCATTATCATGGAATGTCATCATGCATTTAGAAAGAGTGACTGTTTTATGAAGCATGAATGGGGTGGTGGGAGAGCGTCAGGAAAGCAGAGGCTGGAGGCAGATGCTAGAAAAGGACTCACAGGCATAGACATGGTTCCTTTGCAGGCTGCCCACACAAAAGGCCGAGGAATCTGCTCACCATCCGCCTTGCAACCTGCCCTTCCCCCAGCAGAAAAGAAACAAGAAAAGAAATGAGCCCAATGACTTACTCCTGGGAGGCAGGACACAGTCCAAGATGATTGCATTGATTGTCTGCTGATGGCTGCAGTATCCTGGGAAGAAGATGTGCTTGCTATGGATAGACAGTTCTCTAAAGTTTCATCCCCCAGGGTTAACCTCTGCCCACAGAGGACTGACAGCTCATGAGGAGCCATGGAGATGGGCAACAGACCAAATTTCACTCCAGGATCAATTCACGTCTCCCATTCTCATTTCAGAGTTCGTCTAACATAAGCGCTGGCAGGGTCTTTGCAGATAATAATCTGCCTTTAAGCTCAGTGATAGATTTGTGGGAAGTCCACTGAAGAACAGAAGCCTCTGACTCCATCACCCACTGCCTTGGGAACTCTTAGAGCAGCCACCACAGGTATCCTTGAGAGCAGCTGCTCAGTCAAGTTCAATCCTTGGTTAAACACTGGTTTTGAGAAGGGTTCATCTTTAATTTAACGTATGTACTGCACTGTCACTAGGATGGTTTTAATTACAAGGCCCTTTCCCTTCCCCCACCATTTGTCTCTGGCTAAACCACAATCAAAACAACACTCCCTGAAAACTATAATCACTTGTCTTATAAAGCACTGCTGTTAGTTTTTCTCCAAGTTCTAAAATGCTGCTCTTTCTTGCAGTAAATTTGCTGCTCTTAAAAACTAGGATGAAAGGCATGGAAGGGGAAGGTCTACGTGACAGAGATTTGTTCATTATTTGAAAAATATCAGCTGGGGGCCAGGTGCAGTGGCTCACACCTATAACCCCAGCACTTTGGGAGGCTGAGGCAGGCGGATTGCTTGAGGTCAGGAGTTCAAGATCTGCCTGGACAACATGGTGAAACCCCATCTCTACTAAAAATACAAAAAAATTTAGCCAGGCATGGTGGCCCACCCCTGTAGTCCTAGATACTCAGGAGGCTGAGGCAGGAGAGTCGCTTGAACCCGGGAGGCGGAGGTTGTGGTGAGCCAAGACTGCACCATTGCACTCCAGCCTGGGCACAAGAACAAAACTCTGTCTCAAAAAAAGAAAAATATTAGCTGGGCATGATGGCACACACCTGTAGTCCCTGCAACTTGGGAAGCTGAAGCAGGAGGATCACTTGAGCCCAGGAATTCAAGGCCAGCTTGAGCAACAAAGTGAGTGTGGCCTCTTAAAAAGACTGGTCTCACTTTGAACATTTTAAACAAAACTAAAAAACAAATTTACCACACATCTGTTAAGTGCCAGGCTCTTCACGGGGCATGGGAGCTGGACTGTGGAACACGCTGTGGCAAGGTGTGAAGGTGCAGGGAAAGCAGAGCACAGATGATCTGGGTTCACATCTCAGCTCTGCTACTTCTCATGATCTAGCTGAGTTGCTAAATCTCCCTCACCTTTACTCTCTCTCTCTGTAAAACGGAACGTGACGAGAGTCTTCACAGACTAGCTTTGAGGATAAAATGAGTTAATAAATGTAAAGTCTATGTACTGGCACATAGGAAGCCCCCAGTCGAGGCAGCTTGTTATCATTCTCGCACGTCCTGAAGGCCAGCCAGTCACCTCAGTGTCTCTTATGGCCTCTGCAGGTTACCTGGCATATCCTAGACTGAGATATCATCTCCTACAGGAATTGTTTTTTCTTCTAAAAAAAACAAAAAGTAAAAAATGGGATATATTTGCAGAGCGTGCAGGTCTATTACCTAGGTATCCGTGTGCCATGGTGTGGAATAATACGTGTGCCGTGGTGGTTTGCTGCACCTGTTAACCCATCCTCTAAGTTCCCGTCCCTCACCCCCACTCTCCAACAGACCCTGGTGTGTGTCATTCCCCTCTCCCTACAGGAATCTTAGTGTCTGGCTTCAAACTACCATAAAATTCAAAATGCACTTCTCGTCTTGGAGGATCCTACACAGAAATGACCGTGAAGTAGTTACGATGTTTAACCTAAGCAAAGTGGAGATGCCTGTGCCAACCAGAGTTATCAGGAGCAGCTTCAGGCTGATAGCATCTGAGTTTAAAATAACCAAGAAAAAGAACTTGTTAAATGTTTTCTCCCAAGGTCAGCCAAGCAGAGGAGTGTGGTTTTCCAGAGAAACTTTGTCATGTTGCCCATATAATTTCCAGGCTGACGGTGGAACTTAAGTGGGGGAAAACAGTTCTACTAAGAAGAGCTTCATGACACCAGAAAACAGAAACAAAGTGCTGCAATGAGGTCCCAACACTCTTTGTGCTGGTTATCTACAGCCTCTACTAGTGTCCAGATGCACTGTTGTTACTATGTAAGACTGAAAGCTGGCCGGGTGCAGAGGCTTTCACCTATAACCCCAGCACTTCGGGAGGCCGAGGCAGGTGGGTCACAAGGTCAGGAGATCAAGGCCATTTTGGCCAACACGGTAAAACCCCGTCTCTACTAAAAATACAAAAATTAGCTGGGCATGGCGGTGCGCACCTATAGCCCCAGCTATTCGGGAGGCTGAAGCAGGAAAACCGCTTGAACCCAGGAGGCAGAAGCTGCAGTGAGTCGAGATCACGTCACTGCACTCCAACCTGGCAACAGAGCAAGACTCTGTTTAAAAAAGAAAAGAAAGAAAAGAAAACTTTAAAAAGACTGAAAGCTGTAGGGGGTTGAAACCCGTATTTTTTTTATCAGAACAAGACACAGATTTGAAGTGTATCACAGGAAATCAGCTCCAAAGCACATGAGGATATTCAGTAAACTAAGGGGTGTGTAACTGGATGCTGGTAGTTTTTCTTTTTTAAAATGCTATACTTTGAGTCAATCTGGGGGGAGCTATTGTCGCCTGGAAATCTATGAGTAATTCACTATGAAAGGGAACCTTGAGAGATTGTGTCCCTCAGCTTGTTCTTTCAGAAAGAGAATACACAAGCCTTCTCTTCCTCTGTGTCTCCAGCGTTAGAAATTGCACTCTTCCCATTTAGTTAATTAACAAATGTTTACCATCCTTACACTCATCCAGCATGGAAGATACAAAAAAATACATAAAATGGAGAACAGTCAACAGCTAACCACTTGCTCCCTCCCTGCCCTGCAGAGTTTATGCTGTATGTGAACAATTTATAAAACTGTTCAATGAAAGAAGTATCCTGTTTCATTAGCCAATAAATGCTTCTGTTAGAAGTAACGCCCTCAGGCCAGGAACGGTGGCTCACACCTGTAGTCCCAGCTGCTGAGGCGGCGCTGAGGCAGGAGGACTGCTCGAGCTTAGCAGTTAGAGGTTGCAGTGAGCCGTGATGACATCACTGCACTCCAGCCTGGGTGACAAAGCGAGCCCCTGCCTCAAAAAATAAAAATACCAAAGTAAGAACCCCGGGTTTAAGGAGCTGTTTCCACATTGTCTTCCTGATAGTTCCTAAGGTTCTTTAAGGAAAAACTGGCTTCCCATTTATTGCTATATCCATAATATATAGTGCCTGAGACATGAGAGTCAACACTTTTGTGGAATAAATGAGGGGATGGATGGGTGGATGGATGGAGGACAGATGGATGTATCACGTACGCGTGAATGGATGAAGGAATGGTGACTAAAAAGTAAACTTAGCATCAAAGGAAGAAGTAGCGCAAACTAGATTGGAGGAACAAGATAAAGACAAAAAATGAAACTGATGGGAAATATTAGTGGACCAAGAGTGCGCCATGGAAAAGCAGACAGGTTAGATGGATTGTTCCGTAATGCTAAAAAAAATTATACTCCTTTTAAGATATTTCCTCTTATTCAGTCACTAGAAGAAAATGGAAATCAGCCAGTCATGGGATTTCCCTTGGAAGCCCTTCAGACATTTGAAAACTACAACGATGTGAACTGTATCTTGTTTTGCTCACAGTTGCATCTCTGGGACTTGACACATATTAGACACATAATACGCATCTGTTGAAAGAAAGAGTCATGCTTGAAGCTTCCTCTTTCCTACAGCCTGGCAGCAACTGCAGACCTTCCCAAGCCCATGCTTGAAGCCAGATTTCAGAGTTTCAGCGCTTCCTTTCCATACGGATTCTGTCTTACACAAAGAATAATGAATTTGAGTTGCCCAAGCTCTAGGAAATGTTAGATGGTTATTATGACTATTATATTTTAACATATGAGTGATGAAAGATGTTTCTCCAAAGATTTAGATGTCAAACACCAGTCAGAAATGTGAATGCAGACCAGAAATGATGGCTCATGCCTGTAATCCCAGCACTCTGGGAGGCCGAGGCAGATGGATCACCTGAGGTCAAGAGTTTGAGACCAGCCTGGCCAATATGGTGCATCCCTATTCCTACTAAATATACCAAAAAAAAAAAAAAAAATAGCTGGGTGTGGTGCCACTGTCTGTGATCCCAGCTACTCGGGAGGCTGAGGCAGGAGAATCACTTGAACCCAGGAAGTGGAGGTTGTAGTGAGCCGAGATCGCACCACTGCACTCCAGCCTGAGCGACAAAGCGTGACTTCATCTCAAAAAAAAGAAAGAAAGAAATATGAATGCAGCTTTGTCCCATAACCAACAGACCTTTACAGAATAAAGAAGACTGCACAAAATGTGTGACATTTACCAAACCCTTATTTGACCATCCAATAATTTAAAACAATGGCGATGGCAGGAATTGTGAGGATAACATTCTGGGTGAGTTCCCAGTTCCCTCTTCCCCAGTTTCCTACCTGTTTAAAGTCTGGCCTTTTGTTGTTAAGCTGAAGCTAAAAAAGGATTGGATTAGGAAGGATTCTGCCTTCTGTTCAGTCTTTCTTCTAACAGTATTTTTCTGATTAAGAAAAACTTCTGTCCCCAAATGTACATCTACTTATGCTTTCAACCAGCACAGAGTATACCTGCTCTATATCTACACTAAAGACTGACTTCTCCCTGCCTGGAGTTAAGAACCCCGAACCAGCCACATGCAATGTCTCACACCTGTAATCCGAGCACTTTAAGAGGCCAAGGAAGGTGGATCGCCTGAAGTCAGGAGTTCAAGACCAGCCTGGCCAACATGGCGAAACCCCAAGTCTCTACTAACAATAACAAAAATTGGCCAGGCATGGTGGCGGACACCTGTAATCCCAGCTACTGGGGAGGCTGAGGCAGGAGAATCGCTTGAACCTGGGAAGCAGAGGTTGCAATGGCTGAGACTGCACCATTGCACTCCAGCCTGGGTGACAGAGCCAGAATCCGTATCAAAAAAAAAAAAAAAAACAAAAAAAACCCTGAACCATGATTCATTTCTTACCACCCATCTTTGCTATCTAGGACACCCTCTCCTTCTTCCCTCGAACTGTCTGCCACCTCTCCTGTAAAACTTCAGCAGGAGGATCAAAACTCTCCCACTAGTATTCTTACACTAACTGCATCTCCTTGACCGGCTGTTACCTCTTCCTTCCAGCTGTGTGCTCGTCACTTCTTTCTGCCACCCGTTTGGTGGATTTTAAACTTGAGAGCACAGACTACAACTGCTGCCTTCTTCATCCACTTCACAGCACTGAGTTCAGAGCCTTGCAGACAGTGAAATTCCAATACAGTGACAACTGACTCATCCTCTCTGAGTCGCCTCTGTCAGCCTCTTTCATGGGACCCTACACTTACTTTATACTCACAGCTCCACTTACCTTCCCCAGGCCAAAGCTGCTATTTTAACCTCTACTCAGGATCTGAATATCAGAAAGTCTTCTGTTTGTTTATTGGGTTTGGGTATTTTGTTGTTTTGTTTTGGCTATGCTTCCGAGGAAGTCCTGCTCTTTTTCCTTTGAATTCTATTCCATTAGGCTTTTTGCTGTGAAATTTCTGAGTCTGGAAACTCAAGAGAACTGACATCACAAAGTTTGACTTACATGCTGTCAATCTGCTTCGGAAGGTCATGTGGCAAATCTGTCCTTGAGGACCATTTTCAGGCAAGAAAAACAGTCATTTAACCTGGCTGCTTTCCAGAATTCTTTGCAGCCATCAAACACCCAAAATCCAACCATTTCTCTGTGTACTAACATGTGCTTTTCAAAATAAGTGTCTTACTCTCTTTAGTAATACTGTTCCGTGTTTCACGCCTTTAGATAGTTCTTATCTTTAACTCCATGTAGCTCTAGTTCGTTTTGTGCCTTGCTGTTTTGCCCCATTTTCAGGTAACTTTTCTGCCTGAACTACTTAAGAGCTCTTGCACTACAGCAGGTTTTATAAGACACAGATGACAGCACATTTAGATAAGGATCGCAGCAAACACAACCTCATTGAAACCACCTGGCATGCTTCATGCTTCCACATGGCAGGGTTGCTTGAGCTGTAATGATTTTGGCTTTAAAGCTGGAAGGTATGATGAAGGTTAAGTGACTTTCACACACCTTTATCCTAAATTATAGATAATTTTAAGAATCAAGAATGGGATTACTATTTACCTATGTTATAAAGGTTAATTATCTGGGATGCCCATCAGAAGAATGGTATCCCCTATCAAACATTTCCTTAGATGTACTGAATAAAAGCATCGGTTGAGTCAGTACCTGTTAATAGGCCCACTGGGACTACCTCTTTCTAAGAGAGGTGTTATTTGATTCTAATTATAATTAGCTTTGCTTATTACTAAGTAGATAACAATTTTCTCGTTTCATATTTTTTTTCTGGAAATCAATTTTTCTCCCTATAGAGAATATTCAGAAGCTGTGGTCGTTTTAACGTAGAACTCAAGACGTGCCTGTTCTCCCTGCCCACCTCCAATTTCCCTAATCACACACACATGCACATATTCTCCCTTCTCTCAAGATACTTTTTTTCCAACTAAGAGTGGCTGACTAATCACAGATGGGTTTTGAAAGAGAAAAAGTCTAACAGCCCTCACCTTGAAGAGTGAATAGCGTGGCTAATCCATCTAAGAACAATGCATGAAACAATGAGAAAAGGAGAATCCTGCCGGCAGTGACCGTTTGTTACTCATACTTACTGAACTTAGATTCGGGGCTAAGGAAGTGCAGACTAGAGCAAAGACCCGTCTTTTAAATATTTGGGCTTGTAGGCAAACCTGGGCAAGCAATCACGCATTTATCAGTGCGAATTCTCCAATGCTCTCTAAAACTTTATTTCAATGATCTCACCTCCTGTAAGGAATTAATTCCCCCTTAGCTTGACCACAGGATCAATAGCATATCTTGAGAAGTGTTTAGGTTTTCTAAAAAAAGACCAGACACTGAAGACTTACATAAACATCAGAGCATTCCTTTTTTAATTCCTCGATATGATGGAGAAATTCATAGGCCGAAAATTAGGTAAATAAAGAGGTAATTACCAATGCCTGTTTCCTTGACAACTCCCCTCCCCAGCCCTCCTGTGATAGGGAAAAACCAAAATGCAAGTGAGGAGGGGTAGCCACAAGCCATGCTGGATGTTAGCAAACCAAAGCAAGGAGCAGCGCAGAAAGCGGCAAACTAGACACGAAACACAAATAAATCAATGTATATCAGGGCTGCATATTGTGTAGTATTTTTGTGGTTGCCATAGAAACGTCAGCGACGGAAGAACATGTTGCATGACACAAAAGAGAGCACTATGTAATAGGAACATTCCCCCCCACCCATCCCCCCACCCCCCTCCCGCCCAGCTTCGTCTATGGCAGAGAAAATGCTTTAGCCCCGAGAGGGGGCTGGGTGGGTGGGTAAATTAAGCCAGGAACAGCAGCTTGAAATCACAGCCCAGAAAGAGACGCTCACTCGGCCCAGCACAAAGCGAGGGTCCTTTTGTACCAGCAGAGCCTCTCTCCGCCTCCCTCCAGGCGCCCCCCGCACCTTTCCCCTGCCCGCAATGCACTCTCCCTCCCCCGGAGCCTACCCCTGCCAGAGGTCCTAAGGAAATCCAGCCCAGGAAAGAAAAACAGGATAGGAGGAGGAATGCAAACATCAGCCACACCCAGAGGGAAAGGTGCCTGCGAAAGGCACCGGGAGCACATACCTCCTTCCTGGCAGCCCGTGGCACATGAACTTAGAAACCAGAAGCTGAGATGGAGCCCGCTGGGTTCAGAAATTGCCACTAGTTTATAAGAGCTGTAAGTCAGCCAACACTGGAAAGAAAAAGCGAGACTCCACCCATGGGGTGGACCCTTCAGGGAAAAAAAAAAAAAAAAAAAAGTGGTCCTCAGCTGACGTCTCTCCCCACCCATGTCACTTCCTTTTAAAGCTACAAGTTAGCAGTTGCCGAGAGGGAAGAGCGAGCCGGTGTAATGTGAGTCACGCCCTTTCCCTCCCAATTAGTGCTTCAATTGGCTTCACGTTTGAAATCGCTTTGGCAATCTGGCTCGGGAAGCTGCCAAGGATAAAATAAACAAGGCCCCCTAGAAGTGGCCTTGCTTTCTCTCCCCTTTCTCCCTAATCCTGTTGCATCCCTGCGCCCTAACGGCTCCTCAAACCTCTGCCCAGACTCCGGCTCCGTCTGTGTTGCAACCTGGAAATGGTCCTCAACTGGCTCATTTTCACTTCAGCAAGCATAGGATCTATTTGTTTGGTAAAATGCCCACCCTCCAAAGTCTCCCCTCACCTCTCCCCGGTCCGCTGTGCTGGAAGGAGATTGCGTTCCACTCAGAAGAGGCCAAAAGCACCTGAAACAAAACAAGCCTCAGCACTCAAGAGGTTGAGATGTTAAGAATTGGGATGAAAGAAGCTCGGAGGTCGATTGATATATTTTCTGCTTTCAAACCCGGGCACCAAGGTTGATTTCCACTGCACAGGCGTGCACAGGCAGGCACACACACTCGCATGCACGTGGCATTTACACAGGTGTAATAGAGAGGGTTTGGGCAGACCTTTAGAGTAAAATAGTGTCATCACTATTTTTTAAAAGTGTGGGCTATTCAAAGTTCAGAAATGCCAGGTCCTAGAAAATTACTTCAGTTTCAAAATACTGAAGATGTATTTCCTTCAAATGTCCATATTACAGCCAGTGTCAAAAATCATATTTAACCATTTACTTGACTCCCGAGTTCATCCTGTTCTTTAGATGTTTACAATCTACAAAGGAAAAATAAATGTGCTCACAAATAGCTCGAGCACATTGCAGAATTACTAAGAGCTATGCAAGTGTCAAAACCAGCGTGTCATGAAGACAGAAGACAAAGTGTTCTTCTGGTTGCCATGGGGGAAGACACTGATCATTCAGGAAACAGGGTTTGGACGGGGTCCTGTGGGAGGTGGCATTTTTCTTGTCTGTGATGGGCGAGAGGGAGAGTGAAGCAGGATGGGGTGGAAGGGAAAGGATACCTGAGGCAGATAAAAGGATCAGAACAAAAACCCATTTGTGGTAATAACAATATCCATGTGAAAATGAATTTGGCCACAGAGAAATGCTTAAAAAGATGTTTATAAAAAATTGCTTGTAGTCAATGTAATTTTTAAGAGTTATCTCTCATAACTTTTCCAACTATGTTTTATGACCCATATGCTTCTAGGTTTGGTGGAAACTTGAGTTTTTCCAAGTATTTTTCAAGTAGCGTGCAACTGTTTTTCACGGTTGAATTTTGAATGGTAATTTATTTCAAAATCTACAAATTGCATAAATTCCTGCTAGTATAAGCACAGTCGGTGATTGCAGTGGAAACAATAGGAAATTTAAAATTTGGACAATTGTAACTTTTATTCTGATCTCAGTACTGTAACGTCCTCATTCCATTATTCCGATTACAATGATTATTATGCTTGTTATCACTAACACTTTCCCTATCGAGACAATGTTGCTCAGCCTCAATTATCTCAAATATAGCTGATAAATATGGGAGAAAAAAATTACTATTTCTAAAAATTTAGCATAGAAATACAAAATTCATGGATTAAATCCTATACTTTATTTATTCATTTATTTATTTTGAGACAGAGTCTTACTCTGTTGCCCAGGCTGAAGTGCAGTGGTGCAATCTCAGCTCACTGCAATCTCCACCTCCCATGTTCAAGCAATTCTCATGCTGCAGCCCCCCAAGTAGCTGGGATTACAGGAGTGCACCACCACACTCAGCTAATTTTTTGTATTTTTAGTTGAGACGAGGTTTCACCATGTTAGGCAGGCTGGTCTCTAACTCCTAACCTCAGGCGATCCACCTCCGCCTCCCAAAGTGCTGTGATTATAGGCAGGAGCCACCGCGCCCAGCCCTATGCACATTATTGAGTGCCATTGACAGTCTATCCTTATATGCCCTTATTTAGCTATTTCTATCTAAACAAGGAATTATTTCTGGGTCACAACCTAACAACTCAGTTCAAAACATGTTGAGTATCCATGCTAGTTGCTGAAGATACAAAAACATCAATAAGACACGGACATTGCCCCAAAGTGCTCAAAGTCTTAGAAGGGAAGGCGAAACGTAAACAATTAAGACACAAATGGAGGCAATGATTGGATTGACAGGTGTACAAGGTTCAAAGGTGGTTCGAGAATGGGAAAAGGAGAGGGAAGATACATCCACATAGTTTCTTAGCTCACAGTGGACTCTAAAAGGGGTGGACAGTATACTCATCAGTGAGATGGTAAGAAATAAATGCTGACAGTTGGAGAGAGGAGAAACAAATTGAAAAGGAGATACAAATCATAAACTGGTTACTTGAAAAAGATACATAAATGGTCAGTAAACAAAGATGTAACCGTACATAAAAATACAAGTACAAAGTAAGACTTGTTATTTCTTTGCCTAGTCACTTGTCAAACATTCAAAAAGCTAGAATGCGCAGTGCAGAGAACGCAATGCCATGGGCTCTCTCTTCGGCTGGTGATGGAAAATTGATACAATCTCTGAAATTCAATAAAACCAGATTTTTCATGAGCCTTTAAAATGTTCATATTCCTTAATCCAATAATTTGACTCAGAATACTTTATACCAAGGACATAAGCAGAGATAAATTCAAAGATTTGGAAACATGTATATTCATCAGAGCCATTTATAATAGTAAAATCTGGAAACCATCTGAGTGTTTGAAGTAGCAGGTTAGCTATGGAAATGATATAATATTCATAGGATGAAACACTACAAAAATTTAAAATTCTATTTTTGAAAGACCTAGGGAAATTCATGGTATCCTAAGTGTAAAGGGAAGTAAGCTATATATTAAATATGGTCCCCTCCTATCATTCTATAAATATATATTACAGTGTGTATAGTTTGTTACTAAGTGTCCCCCATGAATTCATGTTCACCCAGAACCTCACAATATGAGTTTATTTGGAAACAGAGTCTTTGCAGATGTTAATTAGCTGAGATGAAGTCTTTCTGGATTAGGATGGGCTATAGACCCAATACCTGGTATCCTTATAAAAAGAGGAGAGGATGCAGAAAGACACACACATGGAATAAGGCCATGTGATGGCGAAGGCAGAGATGGGAATGATGTGTCTGTAGGCCAAAGACTGCTGTCAAACACCAGAAACCAGGAGAGATGCATGGAATAGACTCTCTGAGAGCCTCAGAAGGACCCAACCCTGCTGATAACTTAATTTTAGATTCCTGACCTCCTGAACTGTAAGAGAATAAATTTCTGTTGTTTTAAGCCACACCATTTGTGGTAGTTTGTTATGGCAGCTCTGGGAAACTTAATACAGTGTGTTAAAAGATCATGAAACTGTTAATAATCATTACTTCTGGAGAGTGAGATTGAGGATGATTTTTATTTGCTTCTTTATATATATGATTGCATTTTGGAAAACGTTCTATGATGGATGAACATGTGTGACTTTACAATAATAAGATTAGGATTAAAAACAAATAACCCAGGGTTTCTGAAACTGTTTCTGCAGTTTAGAAAAGACATAAAAAATAATCAGTGATGCTTACAACATGTTGAGTCTCGAGAAGTAACAGATTCTCAAGCCCAGTGTGAGGTAGAATTCTGCATATCTCAGAAACTTTTTTTTTTTTTGAGAGATGGTGTCTCGCTCTGTTGCCCAGGCTGTAGCGCAGTGGTGCAATCTAAGCACACTGCAACCTCCACCTCCCAGGTTCAAGTGATTCTCCTGCCTCGGCCTCCTAAGTAACTGGGACTATAGGCACTCACCACCATGCCCAGCTAATTTTTGAATTTTTAGTAGAGACAGTGTTTCACCATGCTGGTCAGGCTGGTCTCGAACTCCTAACCACCTCGGCCTCCCAAAGTGCTGGGATTAACAGCGTGAGCCACCATACCCAACCAGAAACTTCTTTAAACCTAAGTGTTGTTGGTAATTAAAATGGTGAATATCTTCAACCTGAGGAAACTGAAAAAAATAAAAATGATGGATATCATTTATCAGAAATGTGAGCTTACACACTATGTATTAACTATTGTGCTAGATAGTAGAGTCACTAATGACACTGCTTCAAAGTGCCCATTCTGTTAGCACAATGTTATTACACATTAACAATATTTTTGCTCTATTTCCATTTGCCTTGTGTTGTGAATATTGATACAATATCCACACAAACCTATATACTGAGTTTAAAATGTTCTCAAGTTATAAAATATGAAGATATCATAGATTTGCAAATATGATTACCTCATATGCTACATAGGAAATTGTGGCTGTTTAGATGAGACAAAGGAAAATTATAAATACTAAAGTTAATTTGCTATTTGGGATCTATAATCTTCTATTTAATAGTTATATATGTCAATAAAAATACAATCAAGTTTTTAAAATGTCATGTTTTTACGACCAACAAATTCTTAAGGCTCTCTTATTACAATCATTTCAACTACACTCAAATAGGTGTGACATATCACTGAGGAGAGTACAAACGAAATAAGCAAAATTTCCTCCTTTACCAACAATGGTTATGACCTAAGTTATTCGCAGAAGATGGATGTATTTGCAGAACCTTCCGTTCTATTGATTAGATCTCAATGCTCTTAACATTGAATTTTGTGCTAAAAATTGTTCTTGATATTTACTTCGCTTTTTTCTCTTATAGACATCTTCAGGTCAATTCAGCCTGGCTGGGGATGACCCTGAAACGCCATCCACTACCCTCTCCTGAATCCAGGCAATAAGCAACTTGAAATTATAGAATGCAGAAGCAAATCTACCACAACAACAGGAAATGAATTCAAATCAGTTAATGCACAACTGATTGGCAGCAAATTGAAAAAGATACCAGTTTCATGATTTGATTTTAAAAGACAAGGTAATATGACGCCAACACTGAAACCTAGCATTTGTATTCTTCATAGCCAAGTGACAAGACAGCATGTTAGTTCAAGTGGTATTTAACTTGAGATGATTTTTACTGTCATTGCATTTTATACATTATGGGATTTTTTTTAGAATAGTTTTCATAAGCATGCATTACTTTTACAAACAGAAAAGTAAAGCTATATTTTTAACAACCTGGGCAACATGGTAAAACCCTTTCTCTATAAAAAATACAAAAATTAGCCAAGCATGGTGACACATGCCTGTAGTCCCAGCTACCTGGGGGAGGATCACCTGAGCCCTGGAGGTCGAGGCTGCAGTGAGTCATGTTCATGCCACTGCACTCCAGCCTGAGTGACAAAATGAGACCCTGTTTCAAAAAAAGAAAAAGCGGTATTTGTTTTCTAAAATAAATACTGATTGTTATCCATTGTTGATGTAATGCTTTTCTTTATTTGGTAGCTGTTATAGGATGGCACCTTGGAGGGTGGCCTAATTGGAGTGTGATTTTGGGCCGGCAGCATCAGTATCACCTGGGAGCTTGTTGGAAATGCAGAGTCTCAGGCCCCACCCCAGGCCTGGTGAATTACATACTGCATTTTAACAACATCCCCAGAAGATTCACTAAGGTTTGAAAAGTGCTTGTGTCAATCCAAATCCCTCATTTAACAGAAGATGGATCAGAGCCAGGGAGGCTGAGTTTGCTTGTCCAGGGTTACACAAGTAACAGGAAGCAGAGCTGGAGCAGACTCAGTGTTTAATGATCCTTACCTCAGAATTCTTCCCACTATATTTCCTAGGATTTCAGATCCAAAAGCAAGGCTGAAACAAACGAATATTGATGTCAAAGGGTAAAAAGAGAATTTCTACCTAAACTCATGATCATTCTATGAAGAGTCATTAAAAGTCCACCTATACTCCACGCGTTTTGAGTTTATAGAGAGGGAGTCCGTTTTGCTTCCCCCCCCACAAAAAAAATAGCATTGAAATTAGGCAACTATCAGACAAAAGTTGGCAGAAAGTATAGGAGATCTTTTCTCCATGAGTGCTCATTTTATCTTGGTTTCAAGCCAAAGCCATGTCTAGTTCAATGAAATTTAGCTTCAGGATTGATTTGCAAGAGAGGCAGCAGAAAAGAAAAGGATCCCCACTGGCCTGTGTCTCTGCTCTCACCCCCTCCAGTCAACTTCTCACCCACAGCCTTTGCAAGAGTGAGCTTTGCAAAAGAAAAATGAGAACATGCTGTTCTCCTCTCTGAATGTGGGTACCCTGAAAGTCCCCTGTATTCTTATAATAAATTCTACCATTAAGCTGGCTGTGTCACCTGCAACAAGAGTCCTAATTCTTAAGCTGTTGGAGACTCACCCTCCTATACACAAAATTCATGGATCTAGTTGTGATGTTCAAAGGAGACAGGATGTACAAAGCACCAGAAATAGTGTAGAACCTCGAAACATGACCACTCTTTCCTCCTCCCTTCACCCAATCCATTAATATACAGATAACTTTCATATCTATATTTCCAGTTGGCATTTCTTTCCTAAACCTCAGACAGTTCATCCAATAACCTAGTAAATATCTTCACTTATGTATCCTAAAGGAAGCTCAAATTGAGCAAGTTCAGAAACAAATCTTACGGCTCCAATTTATCCAGTTCTCTGGAGTCCAATTTCCCAACTTTCTAGTTCCACATTTTGGTGCAACTGATTACTTTGAAGTTATCTTCTATTCTTCCCTGTTCTTCTTGCTTCTCTTCCCCACTCCAACCCCTAAAGCATCCTGTTAATTCTCTCCTTCCACAACTCCCAAAGCATCTGTTAATTCTCTTCTCAAAGAATGTCTCCACAGTCGTCTCCTCTCATTGCCACTGCTCCTGGGTTAGTACAGGCCCCCTCTACTCTTGATTGACTTCAAATACATCTCTTCTTCCACTTTTTATTTCAGCATAAAAGTCAAATTCCTTAGGATGACATGCAAGACCTTTCATGATCTGGCTCTCTCTCTCTCTCTCGCTCTCTAGTTTTATCTCTTGCCTCTTTCCATACCGTCTGAGTCTGTTTTCTGTTGCTATAACAGGTTACTACAGACTGAATCATTTATAAAGAACAGAAGTTTACTTGGCTCACAATTCTAGAGACTGAGAAGTCCAAGAGCATGGCACTGCATATGGGAGAGTCAACCCATGGCAGAAGGCATCATATTATGAGGAAGCATGCATGAGTGACAGACAGAAAATGAGGACCAAACTTTTCCTTTCATCATATCCCACTCCCGTGATAGCTAATGCACTCCCCCAAAACAGCATGACTCCATATATGAGACCACAGCCCTCATGACCTAATCACCTATTCAAGGTCCCACCTTCCAGTTCTGTTACATTGCCAACTATATGTCAACATGAATTTTGGTGGGAAAGTTCAAATCACAGCATATACTTTTCCAGGGATCACCCTTACGTCACCCCTCATCAGCTGGCTAACCTCCCATAGCCTTTAAGACTACCTTACTATCCCCTCCAGGAAGTCATCAGCCCAATTCCTTCAAAAGTTAGGCTTGCTGATTTCTATTAATGCATCTAACACAATGGAATTTAATTGATTATGTGTTTATTCCCTACTAGCTTGTGAGGGCAAGATATTCTTTTTCAATGATCTGGCACAATAGAGTCTGAGAAATGCTAACTGAATAAGTGAACATTATCACTTGCATCTTTTTTGTTTTTCAAGACAGGTCTTCTGTTGCCCAGGCTGCAGTGCAGTGGCATAAACACAGCTCACTGCAGCCTCAATTCCCTGGGTTCAAGCAGTCCTCCCACCTCAGCCTCCTGAGTAGCTGGGACTACAGGTGTAAGCCAACAGGCTTGGCTAATTTAAAAAAATTTTTTTTGTAGAGACAAGGTCTCACCACGTTGCCCAGTCATGTCTCAAACTCCTGGGCTCAAGTGATCCTACTGCCTTGGCCTCCCAAATTGCTGGGATTACAAGTGTGAACCACCATGCCCAGCTGTGCCACCTTTTACTGTGGCATTTGGGACATTCTGTTTCCACTCCTATAATTCAAAAGAGTTTCTTTTCAGGTATCACTTTTATTCTTGGTTTTTATATATTATACATACATTTAAGAAAAAGTTTTAAGTCTCTATAAAATCTTTTTCCTCCTTTTATCATGTTCTTTTTCAGTCTTTGTTTATATGCATGCATGATCTGTAATCCTAGTGGATATAGGAAATTGTTATATTTTTACCTAGCACAACTTAAACACATTTACTTATCAGAATTGTCCTGATTATCTTCTTATTGTTTTTCCAGTATTCTACATACTTAGCAGATAGTATTTTTCTTAATTGCCCTCCTGTGGGATATTGCGCACAGCCTGCCTTCACCTACTGTGGCTCATTCTTCAACGGCATTTGCTTCTATTTAATGGACACTAAGCACTTTGTGTCAGATATATTTCAATTTTCTATTTTATAAATGAAGACTGAAGCTTAGTTTTGTTTAGTCACTTTCTCAAGGTTATGTAGCTAGTAAATATCAGAGGCAGGATTTAAGTCAAGTGTGCCTAACTCAGAGGATCATATTCTTTACAGCATACCTCCATGACAACACACATATTTTTCTTCTTTTGAGTAAATTTCTAAGATGAAGTCCCAGGAGAAGAGGGTTTTGTGACTCATTACATGCACTACTGTATGTACCAATACTCATCACCACTTTGCTAATGCCTTAAAAATGTTTTGCAAATTTTACAATGCTGATGAACACCAATCTTAATTTTTGTACCTTACATGTGAAGTTTAAGGTCTTTCAAAGTGTTTATTTATCATTTACATTTATTCTCGTGTAAAACCTATTCTTAATTTTTTTTTTTTTTTTTTTGACCTAGAGTCTCGCTCTGTCGCCCAGGCTGGAGTGCAGTGATGCGATCTCAGCTCACTGCAGCCTCCCGCTCCTGAGTTCAAGCAAGTCTCCCGCTTCAGCTGGGATTACAGGTGTGTACCACCATGCTTGGCTAATTTTTTTTGTATTTTTAGTAGAGACAGGGTTTCACCATGTTGGCCAGGCAGATCTTGAACTCCTGGCCTCAAGTCATCCATCCACTTTGGCTTCCCATGAGCGACCATGCCCAGCCCCTTATTCTTTAATTTTATATTATTTAATTTTATACCTGTATTCTTGATATTTATCATTTACAGATAAATGTTAATTCAATCTATTTCTTCTATGATTTCAGCTGCTTCCATTGTACTTTCCATCAGTTTTACTATGATTTTCTATTTCAGTTTTTATTTTGAGCTTTTTTTTGTGTGTCATGTAAGGTGTTTAAAATGATTAATGAAATTTCCACTTCATCATGCCATTCATTAAATCAATAAATCTTCCATTGTTTTCAGTGTGGTGACATACAAAGATTATGGGGCTTTTAGAGAAAACAGATCTGGGTTGAGATCCTGGCAGTGGAGATGAATCCAGTTGTGGTTTGAGGGCAGCCTTTTCCCAAGCCTCTAAGAATCTCTGCCCACCTGCAGGGCTCAGGAATGTAGGACAAAGGAAGATTCTGCAGACCAAAATCCCCGCCCCGCTCCACTCACAAGCCCGTCTGGGGCGCTTGTGCTTTCCTCCAACTTAAGCTGCAGGACTTGGCAGTGTCAGCTACACATCTACTCCAGAAGGATCTTGGTGGCCCAGGGAAGTGGGACAGACCTAGAGCAGCTGGCTAAGCAGGGATCTTTGGCAGAAAAGAATGGCAAGCAAGTGACTATGGAGGCAACCAAAGAGAAAGAAAATGCTTCAAGAAAGAGAGCGAAGTTGAGGAGCTGATCTCTTTGCAAAACAATCAGGACATTCTTGACATTGCATTGATTCCTTACCTGAGGTATGCTGGGAGTTTCCTGATCCTCCTCTGAGCTGTGACAGGGACACCTTCCACATGGATACAGAAATTGGCAACATCGCTGGGTGCCTGTAATCCCAGCACTTTGGGAGACTGAGGTGGGTGGATCACGAGGTCATGAGTTCAACACCAGCCTGGCCAAGATGGTGAAACCCTGTATCTACTGAAAATACAAAAAAATTAGCATGGTGGTGGGCACCTGTAATCCCAGCTACTCAGGAGGCTGAGGCAGAGAACTGCCCAAACCTAGGAGGCAGAAGTTGCAGTGAGCCGAGATCATGTCACTGCACTCCAGCCTGGGTGACAGAGTGAGACTCTGTCTCAAAAAAAAGAAAGAAATTGGCTTAGTGAAGCTTGATCTTGCTGTTTTTCTTGTCTTAATAATGATCCCACCAAATAGGATTTTCCTGGCCTCCGCTGGAGAAGGGGGCCTTAGGAATGCTTTCTCTAGTTGCTGTGCTTGGCTTCAGATTTCCCCAAATCCTACTAAGAAGGGTTGTTCTATTGAACCGGGGAGCATGGGTTCCTAGGCTTTCTCGTGCATTTGCTGCCTTATACTGTATGCACTCTGGGCATCTCCACACCTGGGTACCTGCCTCTTGAGCACTGGCAGGTGGGGCCACGAGGGTTCTTGGGACTTGGCTTCATGATGTTGTGTCCTCTCCATGCTTGGCCATCAGAGAGTTTGATCTTTGCCTTCACAAGGAGTCAGGTTTTGCCTTTGATGGGGCTACACATTATGGGAGCTGGTCTTTACATGCCCACACCCCTGAGCAGGACTTTGCTAAAATATTTGTCCTGTGGCTTCATCACATATTTCTCATGAGCTGGTCTTCAGTCGCCTCTTTACATTTCTTCTGGGTCTGCAGACTCTAAGTGCTCAGGAGCGAGAAGGTGGTTTTTCTGATGGCTCTGCACTGAGCTGGCCCACAAGGAGGTAGTGAGGGCATTTCCTAAGGGCTCTTGAAAATCAACTCTTCACTGAAATGAAAAGAAAGATCTGAGTTGTTTGTTTCTAAGGGAAACACCGCAGTGGATTTCTTAACAAGTGAGATTTGGCTAAATTGTGAAATAAACTTTCCCAAAACAATTCTGTAGTTGGACCTAGAGGGAAAAAATGAATTGAGAGCTTTGAAAAATTAAATTCAGAAAGAAAATGTGTCTTTTTCTTTTTCTCCCCCATCACTAACCACCACTCTGCCTTCCTTCCACCCTTTCATTAAATCTTAGCACGATCTGCCCCTTTTTATAGAATATTTTTCAAAACAATTGTATCCTGAGATGGGAGAGCAAAGTCACTTATAGGACAATGACAAAAGCATTACCGAAAAGAGAGCAAGAATTAGAAAAGAATAAATAAAATTGCCATTATAAATAAAATAAAATTCCAAAAAAAATCTATGAAAATTTATCAAAATTAATGAGTTTAGCAAGGTCAACATGCTAAAATCAATGGCATTCACATATCATGTGACAGCTTGCATTCCCCAAAGACACCTGTAGCAATAGCTGCCACCTGCATGCTCTTCTGCAGTGTGACTTACAGTCCCTTTCAAGAGATGGGTCTCCTTCCCCTCTTCTGAAACTGGATGGTTTTGTGACTGGGCTGTAACCAGGAGAATGTAGTAGAAATGATACTGCATAACTCCCAAGGCTCAGTCAGAAAAGGTGCAGCAGCTTCTTCCTGGTTGTCTGAAAGGTGCTCTCAGGGCACTCCCTGTCAGAACCCAAGCACATGAGAGGTCACATGTAGACGCTTCATGAACAGTCCCAGGGGAGCCCAGCCTGTCAGTCCCACCCAGGTGCCCAGAATGTGCCAAAAAAGCCTCCAGATAGGCTGGCCAGGCACAGTGGCTCACGCCTGTAATCTCAGCACTTTGGGAAGCCGAGGCAGGTGGATCACAAGGTCAGGAGTTTGAGACCAGTCTGACCAACATGGTGAAACCCTGTCTCAAATGAAAATACAAAAATTAGTCGGGCATGTTGGCATGTGCCTGTAGTCCCAGCTACTCAGGAGGCTAAGGCAGGAGAATCGCTTGAACCAGGGAGGCGGAAGTTGCAGTGAGCCAAGATCACACCACTGCACTCCAGCCTGGGCGACAGAGTGAGACTCCATCACAAAAAAAAAAAAAAAAAAAAAAAAAACCTCCAGATAGTTCTAGTCTCAGCCACTCACATCAGCCCCAGCTGTTGGCATCTTGTCAACTGAGACCTCAGACATCCTGGAGCAGAGAGGAACCCTCTCCTATGTGCTGTGCCTAAGCTGCTGATCCTCAGATGCCAACATGAAATGGCAGTGGTTTCACACTACTAAGTTTGGGGTGGTTTGTTACACAGCTTTGGATACTCAAAACATGTACCAATAGTGAACGATTAGGAAAATGCAATCTAAAAAATTAAAATATTTATAATGGCAACACAAAGCACAAACATTATTCCCAAAGATGAATCCAGTGATATGTAAGATCTTTATACAGGCTGGGCACGGTGGCTCATACCTGTAATCCCAGCACTTTGGGAGGCCAAGGTGGGTGGATCAACTGAGGTCAGGAGTTCAAGACCAGCTGTGCTAACATGGTGAAACCCCATCTCTACTAAAAATACAAAAATTAGCCAGGCGTAGTGGCGGACGCCTGTAATCCCATCTACTCAGGAGGCTGAGGCAGGAGAATCACTTGAACCTGGGAAACGGAGGTTGCAGTGAGCCAAGATCAGGCCACTGCACTCCAGCCTGGGTGACAGAGTGAGACTCCGTATTAAAAAAAAAAAAAAAAGAAAAGAAAAGAAAAAGAAAAAACCTTACTCAGTAAGCTAGAAAAGTGCACTAAAATAAATTAAAGAGGACTTAAATAAATGGAGGACTACATCATGGACACAAATTCAAATATTTATGGACAGATGTAATTTTCCCTCAGTTGGTCTACAGCTTTGAAGCAGTGCATTAAGAATCACCAGATATTCAAGCTGCTTCCATCCCTTCCATGGAAATGTGAAGAACCAAGCACAGCCAAGAACAGGAGGAACGCCCACGCTTTCAGCCCCCGAGAGCTCTGGGTGTGTATTCTAAAGCTGCGCTGATTAAGGTAGTGCAATAATAGAAAATATAGCAGTGAAACAAAACGGGAAGTCCAGAAATAGACCCAGGTACTTATGGGCTCATGATTTATGATGCAGGTGGCACTATAAGCAGTTGAGAAAGAAGAGTCAGTTAAAAAAAAAAATTGTATTGAGTCAATTGGATCGCCACACAGAAAAAATAAAACTTGATGGCTGGGTGCAGTGGCTTATGCCTATAATCCCAGCACTTTGGGAGGCCAAGGCGGGTGGATCACGAGGTCAGGAGTTCAAGACCAGCCTGGCCAAGATGGTGAAACCCTGTCTCTACTAAAAATACAAAAATTAGCCAGGCCTGCTGGCAAGCACACGTGATCCCAGCTACTCAGGAGGATGAGGCAGGAGAATTGCTTGAACCTGGGAGGCGGAGGTTGCACTAAGCCAAGATCACGCCACTATACTCCAGCCTGGGAGACAGAGCAAGACTCCATCTCAAAAATAAGTAAATAAATAAAAAATAAATAAAACTTGACTCCTTCCTCATGCCATGCACGGAAGTCACTTACAGGTGCATTGCAGATCTAAATATGAAAGATAAAATAATGAGGATTCTTGAAGACAAAATAGGAGATGATCTTCAATCCTCTTAAACGTGATTCAAAAAGTATTAACCATAATGGAAAAAATGGAGAATGAGGACTACCTTAAAATGGAGCTCTGTTCATCAAAAGATTCCATTAAGAAAGCCAAAAGGCAAGCCACAGGGTGCAAGCAGATATTTGTAACATGGAGACTGACAAAGAGCCCTCATACAGAATACAACAAAATGTCCTTCAAATTAGTAAGAGAGAACCCCATAGAAAATGTGAAAAGCTCAAACAGGTACGTCACAAAAGAGAATATCCAAATCACCAGCAAGCATTTGTTTTTTTGTTTTTTGGTTTTTTTGAGACAAAGTTGCGCGTTCTTGCCCAGGCTGGAGTGCGGTGGTGCGATCTCAGCTCACTGCAACCTCCACCTTCTAGGTTCAAGCAATTCTGCCTCAGCCTCCCAAGTAGCTGGGATTACAGGCACCCACCACCATGCCTGGATAATTTTTGTATTTTTTAGTTGAGACAGGGTTTCACCATGTTGGCCAAGCTGGTCTTGAACTCCTGACTTTAAGTGATCCATCCACCTTAGCCTCCTAAAGTACTGGGATGACAGGCATGAACCACAGCACCCAGTCACCAGCAAACATTTGAAAAGATGGTCAACCTCATTTGAATACATCCATCAGAATGGCTCAAATACAAAAGATGAAACACATCAGCTGTTGGCAGGAATGTGAAGCAACTGGAGTTCACACTTCTGGAGCAAAGTAAAGCAATGCAACTTGTTTGGGAAAGTCATGGAATGGGTTCTCCTAAAGTTGAAGATAGGCATACCTGTGACCCGGCACTTCCACATTTAACTACACACTCATTATAAACAGCATTAGGGCAGGGCACGGTGGCTCACGCCTATAATCCCAGAACTTTGAGAGGCCAAAGCCAGCAGATCACTTGAGGTCAGAAGTTCAAGACCAGCCTGGCCAACATGGTGAAACCCCATGTCTACTAAAAATACAAAAAAATTAGCCAGGCATTGTGGCACATGCCTGTAATTCCACCTACTTGGGAGGCTGAGGCAGGAGAATTGCTTGAACCCAGGAAGCAGAGGTTGAACGGTAAGGCTAGATTGTGCCACTGCACTCCAGCCTGGGTGACCGAGTACAAACAAACAAACAAACTGATATTCATAAAAGCTAGAACAAGGAAATAAATTGTGGCATACTTATGCTGTAAGATACTACTCAGCAATGAAAATGAATGAAACTCGGCTAAATGCTGTAACATGAAAAAATGCCACAAATATAATTTTGACCCAAAGAAGCTAGACACCAAAAATTACCTCTCTATGATTCCAAGATAAGTTTAAAACTGGGGAAAACAAGTCTGTGTGTCAAGATAATGTCACAAGTCTATGTGGTTACCTTTGGAGATGCAAGTGGGGTGGGGAGTGGGAGGGGTAGGAAGGGGACATTGAGGCTGCTGATAACATTCTACTTCATTACATGGCTGTGTGCACTTTGGCGAAATTGACAGAAATGTATACACTTATGATCAGTGCCCTTTTTTGTATTCATGTAGTTTCAATAAAAAACCTAAAAAGAGGCTGGGCACGGTGGCTCACACCTGTAATCCCAGCACTTTGGGAGGCCGAGGCAGGCAGTTCACAAGGTCAGGAGTTTGAGACCAGCCTGACCAACCTGGTGAAACCCTGTCTCTACTGAAAATACAAAAATTAGCCAGGTCTGGTGGCGGGTGCCTGTAGTCCCAGCTACTCAGGAGGCTGAGGCAGGAGAATGGCTTGAACCTGGGATGTGGAGGTTGCGGTAAGCCAAGACTGCACCATTGCACTCCAGCCTGGGCAACAAGAGCGAAACTCTGTCTCAAAAAAAAAAAAAGTGAAAAAGAAAAATTATTCACTTCAACTTCTCCATCTGTTGTCCAAGAGAAAATTCTAGATCTTCCTCCAAAACAACAGATTTTATTCTCTCCCAGTCCCATACTAATTTTAAAATATATTTCTCTTTATTCAGGGTACCTAGGAATGAAATTGATTCTAGTTTTGGTTTCTGAAAAGGGTTTCAGGAACAGTGTCATAGGTAAGCCTGGGCTATCTGATATGATTGGCATAAACTATAATAGTTAGAATTTGTTGAGACAATCTTTGCCATCATTCCGGTGTGTTTTGTTTTTTTTTTTCACATGGGTCTGTTTTGACACCTTTCCTTATTATAAGAACATATCATATAGTTTAGTGTTCTTTTTAACAGCAAAAAATATATTTTATCATACCTCTACTACTTGATACTAACCCTTTGAAGACTGGCTTGATAAATATTGCCAAGAACTATTTACGTAATTCAGTTTGATTCTGAAAGAGGTCATGTCCTACATGAACATAACTTGGCTAAAAAGAACATTGGCTGGAGCGTTGCTTTGAGATGATAGCCTGTTCCTACAGATCTTTGTGGCAACACTAAAGTATCTTGTCTGAGCAGAGGTTTCATACGGAACTCCTACTTGATTTTAAACATTCACAACATTGAGTGACATTCATTTCTCTTCTTCTTTTTTTTTTTTTTAATCTTACCTGGGTACAGGTGGGCTGAGGCCAAAAAGGGCGTCAGCCGAGTAACATTCATTAAGGCAAAACCAAACTCTTAAGGAAAATGAGTTTCTTTCTTTCTTTCTTTTTGTTTTGAGATGAAGGCTCACTGCAGCCTCAAAATCCTGAGTTCCAGCAATCCTCCCACCTCAGCCTTCCGAGTAGCTGGGACTACAGGTACATGTCACCACGCCCAGCTAACCACACCTGACTAATTTTTTTGTAGTTTTTTTTTTTTTTTTGTAGAGACGAGATCTTGCTATTTTTCCCAGGCTAGTCTCAAACTCCTGGGCTCAATCAATCCCCGCATCTCGGCCTCCCAAAGTGCTGGAATTATAGGCATGAGCCACCACACCTGGCCTGAATTTCTTTTTTTCTTGTGAAAATTGTTATACTGTTTTCTAAGAACCCAGCATCTGGGAAATGGGAAGGTATCTGTCTACACGTATAAACTTAGAGTGTATTCTATACTTGAACTTTACTGAGAGTAGATCTTAAGCATTCTCACCACAAAAACAAAGGAATTATGTGAGATGATGGATATATTAATTAACTTGGTGGTGGTAATCATTTCACAATGTATTCATATATCAAATATCTATTTGTCAATTATGTCTCAATAAAGCAACAACACAAAACCCATCAGCCGGCTTAAATCCCAAAGAATTAAATCACAAAGAATGAGAATCGCTGCGGTTTATGGCATACTCACCCTATTCAGGGCGGAACAAATAAATACATATGCTAAGTATATTGCATACATATTTCAATTGTTTTTGTGTTTCACAAAGCTATGCTTTGACATAGCATCCCTGTTTTGTAGAAGAGGAAACTGAGGCTCAGAGAGGCTGAAAACTTCTCACAAAGGGAAGCAGAGCTGGACCTAACTCTAGGGCAGTTAGACCCCAAAGCCTGTTGCCTCAGGCACCATGTCCCTTTCCCTGCTCCAACTTCTCACAGGGGCTTGTTTCCCTTGCATTTTCTTCTGTCCAGATGCACAGGTCATTTTAGCAAGCAACCTTCATCATTTCCTCTCTTATTTCATCCCCCAAAACATGACATTCCCAGGATCTTCCAGAACTAAAACTGACAACTTTACTTAAGAAAATACCTGTGGTGGTCAGCACGGTGGCTCATGCCTGTAATCCCAGCACTTTGGATGTCTGAGGTGGGTGGATCACTTGAGGTCAGGAGTTCGAGACCAGCCTGGCCAACATGGCAAAACACTGGGGCGCACTGGTGTGCGCCTATAGTTCCAGCTACTTGGGAGGCTGAGGCAGGAGAATCACTGGAACTTGGGAGGTGGAGGCTGCAGTGAGCTGAGATCACAGCACTGGACTCCAGTCTGGGCAACAGAGCAAAACCCTGTTCAAAAAAAAAAGAAGAAAATAAAAGAAAAAAAGAAAGAAAATACCTGTGGTTAGCCGAGCAACCAGGCTTGTAGCCCCGATCACAGCAAGGTTGATTCAGTGTATTCTGTTGATGCCTGTGGCTCCCCATGGGTTCCCTGGCCCCTTACATGTGGATATGCAGCCACAAAGCCCAAGAACAAGTAGCTGTGACACTGATGATTGGGCTAGAGAGGGCTTGTCGCTGGAAAAGGCTGAGGTGGCTCAGTGGTGAGATGTCACTCTTTTCTGGGGGGTCCACCTAACTGGAGGTACAGGACAACCCCTCTTCCACCTGCATTTAACTGCAACGGATAGAAGAGACACATGGGGAGAAGAGTCAAAGGTTGATTTAAGTTCTATGAATCATTTCACCCAACGGCCAGGAAGGAGCAGGCGTTTCCTGCAAGCAGCTTAGTTTGCACAAGCCTCATTCATTCATTCATTCCACACACCTGTGCCTGCTGGGAGGCAGGCCTTCTTCCAGGAGCCTGGCATTCTTCAGGGAACCCAACAAAGATTCTGGGCATTGTGGAGCTTTCTTTTCTAGTGAGAAGAGGTTGAAAACAAAGGACAATTATAATAAAGAATTTGCCTAAGAAGTTAGACATTGACCTTTATGGAAGAATGAAAAAGAAGAGTTGGAGAGGAGTATCAGAGTCCTGGGAGGTCAGCGGGTTGGAATATGAATAGGTCAGTGATGAGGTCAGCAACCGCCTCGCTGAGGTGAGATTGGAGCAGCGACTTGCGGGCAGGCAGGAGCTGTCCCTGTGATGTATACCTGAGCCAACAGCGTTCCAGGAGGAAGGAAGGAGCCAGGGCTAAGGCTCCGGAGCAGGAGCACACTGGCTGGTGGGAGCGCCCAGGAGGCTACAGGAGGGAGTGGTCTGGAGGAAGAGCAGAGGAATTAGGGCTCCAGAGACCTCGGAGTCACAGGGATTTTGCAGGATGGGGCAAGGATCTAGGGCTTTTACGCTGAGTAACGTGGGGACCTGCTGCAGGGCGATGGGCTGAAAGGTGACATGGCATGATAGATGCTTTAAAAGAGTCACTCTGGCTGGCATGTTGAGAAAAAACTATGTCGGGCACAGGACAATGCAGGGACAGGAATGGGAGGTGGTCGCAGCAACCAGTAAGAGGCACTGCTGGTATAGCCGGGGAGGACCAAGGACCTCCTGGCAGATTGGGTGTGGCGTGTGAAAAGAACAGAGTCAAGCCTGAGTGCAAGGCTTCTGGGTGAGCAGATGGGGATATGAGACTACTTGTGAGTAGGGTGAGGAACTAGGGGAAAGATTAGTGTTGTTTTTGACATGTTCAGGTGGAGACACCTATTAATTACGATGGGCAGGAGGCAGCAGGAGTCTGCAGTTCTGGAGAGAGATCTAGGCTAGAGAGAAACATTTTGGAGGGGTCAGCATAGATGGTATCACCATGAAACTGTGTGAGACGATCATAGGTTGGCTGATGAACTACCATGACCAGTGACATTTGGACTCAGACGAATAGTGAATATTCTTTAGCATAAGTATGCCTTGTGCAGTTTTTACTTGTTAACTAAGTAAATATTTGGGGCCGTGCAATATTTGGGACATATTTACAAACTCTTTGTCGTGGCTGGGCACTGTACCTGTAATCCCAGCACTTTGGGAGGCCGAGGTGGGTGGATCACCTGAGGTCAGGAGTTCAAGACCAGCCTGACCAACATGGAGAAGGCCAGTCTGTACTAAAAATACAAAAATTACCTGGGCATGGTGGTGCACACCTGAAACCCCAGCTACTCGGGAGGCTGAGGCAGGAGAATCACTTGAAACCAGGAGGGGGAGGTTCTGGCAAGCTGAGATTGTGCCACTGCATTCCAGCCTGGGCACCAAGAGAGAAACTCCACCTCAAACAGCAACAACAAACTCTGTCGTTTATCTCAAATTCGATGTAACTATGAATGGGCAGCCTGGATTTTTATTTGCTGATGTTGGCAATGCTGCTTTGGGACTGAGAGCAGGCAGGGCAGAGGTCTGAGGATGGAAACCTTGGCTCTGCAGCACTCAGAGGTGGGAGAAGAAAAGAAACAAATGAAGGAGGCTGGGTGATGAATGAGGCAGAGGAAACAACCCTAGTGTAGGGTGTCCTGGATCCCTGGGTCGGGAGGTAAAGAGTGTTACAGAGGAGGTAGTGATCTGCAGGCCTCCAGTCAGACAAGGACCAGAGTTAACTGTCCCGTTTGGCAATGCGGAAAGCGCCTGCCATCCTGACAAGGCAGTGGCCTCCCAACAGCCTGAGCATTCTGCAATGCCACCTGGGATCCTTGAGTTTCCTGCGGCGGGGGACTGCAATGCCCTGAATTAGTTCATCCACACTCAATTGGTAAAAGCATTCAAGGTGACTTTCACTTTGTGCTCGCTGTAGAATCTATCTTTTTTTGGGGGGTGGGGAGGACAGAGTCTCACTTTGTCACCCAGGCTGGAGTGCAGTGGCATGATCTTGGCTCACTGCAACCTCCACCTCCTGAGTTCAAGCGATTCTCCTGCCTCAGCCTCCTGAGTAGCTGGGATTACAGGCATGAGCCACCACGCCCAGCTAACTTTTGTATTTTTAGTGGAGACAGGGTTTTACCATCTTGGCCAGGCTGGTCTCAAACTCCTGCCCACCTCGGCCTCCCAAAGTGCTGGGATTACAGGCATGAGCCACCACACCCACCTGAATGAATCTTTCTATCTTGAAGAGGCCATAGGGGAACACAATCATTGAAGTTTTCAATGGATTCACCACTAGCACCCTTCAAAAAAGGGCAGCCTGCCACACAGGTGAGGAATTGAATAGATAAATGGTAACACACACTGATAAAAATAAGAAACTGGCCAGCCACGGTGGCTCACACCTGTAATTCCAGCTCTTTGGGAGGTCGAGGTGGACGCATCACTTGAGGTCAGGAGTTCAAGGCCTGCCTGGCCAACATGGTGAAACCCCATCTCTACTAAAAATACAAAAATTAGCTGGGCATGATGGATACGCCTGTAATTCCAACTACTCGGGAGGCTGAGGCAGGAGAATCACTTGAACCCAGGAGGCAGAGGTTGCAGTGACCCGAGATCATACCACTGCACTCCAGCCTGGGTGACAGAGCAAGACTCGGTCTCAAAAAAGAAAAAAAAAAAAAAAAAAAAAAGGAAACTGACTTAGAATAAAATTGGAGGTGCCCACCCCTACATCACAGCAGAGCCACTTCCCAAAGCTCAAATCTCACGTGTTTTTCTGGAAAAAGCATTGTTGGTACCACTTGAATCTTCTACATATTTTAATATATGGTTGTTTCCAGCCAACATAGCAAAACCCCACGTCTACTAAAAATACAAAAAAATCAGCTGGGCATGGGGGCGTGTGCCTATAATTCCAGCTACTCGGGAGGCTGGGACAGGAGAATCGCTTGAACCCAGAGGCAGAGGTTGCAGTGAGCCAAGCTCCCGCCACTGCACTCCAGCCTGAGTGACAGAGGGAGACTCCGTCTCAAAAAATAAAAATAAAATAAATAAATAACGTAAAATATGGTTGTTTCCATTAACTTTCTTCATTCAAGAGGTGCAGGCACTATTGCTTGACCCTCTGCCCACCAGCCGAGAAAGACTTATTTCTTAGAAACCAAAACAAATAAAGGGAAACAAACATTCACGTATAGCTTGGCGTTCACTACACTGAATATAAAATGGTGGTGAACACTGGAGTGTTAGCAGAGGTGAATCCGTATGGGTCTGCAGCAAGTTGATTCTTGCCTCCTCGGAGGAAAGAATTTGTCCGAGGGGCTTGAGACAGAGTGAGACCAAGGACAGTTTTAGAGCATGCGTGAAAGTTTACGAAAAAGTTTTAGAGCAGGAACAAAAGAAAGTAAAGTGCACTTGGAAGAGGGTCAGGCGGTGATTGAGAGACCCAAGTGCCCCGTGTGACCTTTGACTTGGGGTTTTACACGTCACCATGCTTCCGGGGTCCTGCATCTTCCCTTTCTTGATTCTTCCTGGGGCTGGGCTGTCCACGCGCATGGCGGCCTGCCAGCACCTGGGAGGGGCACATGCGCAGTGTGTTTACTGAGGCTGTGCGCATGCTCACTTGAGGCGGGGTTTTTTTTTTTTTTTTCCCCCACCTGACCAGTTGAGTGTTCCTAGAGGAAGATTATATAGTAATTAAACTCCGCCATTTTGCCTCCTAGTGCACAAGCTTGAGCCCACTAGCCTAACTCCTGAGATCGTATTGGGAAGCTGCTGATCACCAGCTTCAGGTGTTTTCTGTCTGTTGGGAGACGGCCTTTCCCTGGCGCTGGCTGCTACCAATTAGTATTTGAGAGAGACAGTTAACCTCTTGATTATCACCTCATGGTCGCCTGTCATTCCTGGTGGTGGGGGCCCTCTCCTACCCCGCTTATGCCTGACTACCTACTGTAACAGAAGGGGAAGTGATTTCCACGCGATGAAACCTCACCCTGTATGAAGGCATTCTCTCACCTTGGGTGCAAGCCAGGGCTGCAGCTTCAAAGAACATTCTGCCTCACCTTAGATGGCCAGACCTCACCTGTGATCCCTGTCCAAATAGCACCAGGACTGGAAACCTTAGCCTCTAGTTAGAAAATGAGCCTGGGGGCACATCTGTACACAACTGCGAATTGTCAGGAGGATTCTAGTTGCCTCTAAGAAAAACTTTTACTCTCACAACGTTGTGACTAAGTATAGAATCCATGTACTTAAGTCTAAATTCATTTTGTTTTTATGAGTTATCCCCCTAAAAAAACTCTATGACATACTTTGAAGAATAATTTGCATAGAGCTCTATAAGCTAATTATTATATGACTGTTTATGAAAGCTTTTTGTGTACTGTATATTTGATCAGAAAGGGATATCTGAAAAGGCCGGGCGCGGTGGCTCACGCCTGTAATCCTAGCACTTTGGGAGGCCAAGGTGGGTGGATCACCTGAGGTCAGGAGTTCAAAACCAGCCTGGCCATGATGGCGAAACCCCATCTTTAAAAAAAAAAAAGAAAGAAAGAAAGAAAGGGATGTCTGGTTAACCGTGCTGCTGGTTCTTTAAAAAAAAAAAAGTAATGTTTGGTCAAACACAGTGGCTCTTGCTTGTAATCCCAGCACCTTTGGAGGCCAAGGCAGGAGCATTGCTTGAGCCTAGAAGTTGGAGACCAATCTGGGCAACATAGTGAGATTCCGTCTCTACAAAACAAAATTTAATTAAAAATAATAATAATTATTATTTTATTTAGTTAAATGGAAAATATTACATATTTATAAATTGTGAAAACTTAATCTGGTACTGAAGCTAATGTGTCCAATGTATTCTTTCCAATATTCTGTGGTTTTTTTTTTTTAAATAAGTGTTATTACTCTGTTATCTGCCTAGTAGTAAAGTGGTGAGGCCCTATTCCACACATTCTGTGAACTCAAACTTTTCGTTTCTATTAAAGCAGTGCCTACAAAACTTTAGAATACATTAGAATACCCTGGAGGGTTTGTTGAATCACAGAGTTTCCGACTCAGTAAGTTGGCAGGGGCAGGGCAGGGGGTGGGGATTCTGAGAATTTACCTTTCTAAGTTCCCAGGTGATGCACTCAGAGAATGACTGTCTTAGAGCGTATGTATTAAACAGTTCCCCACACAGGGCCAGGTGCTGTGGCTGAAGCCTGTAATCACAGCACTTTGGGAGGCCAAGGCAGGAAGATCACTTGAGCCCAAGAGTTTGAGACCAGCCTGGGCAGCACAGAGACCCCGTCTCTACAAAAACAAAAATTAAAAACTAGCTGGATGTGGTGTTGCACGCCTGTGGTCTCACCTACACAGGAGGCTGAGGCAGGAGGATCACTTGAACTGGGAGGTCAAGGCTGCAGTGAGGCATGACTATGCCACTGACCTCCAGCCTGGGTGACAGTAAGACCCTGTCTCAAAATAAAAACCCCACATCCACAAAAAAAGTTCCCCACACAGAACCACGCAGGGGCCATGAGGAACATCTGCCCCCAATTCCTGCTTTACGGATGAGAAAACCATGATGCAGATATCCATGATGAATAAATGTCAGCATCGCTCCAGGGTCCATGTCCAATCTCCCAGAATTCCAGAGGCGCTCATTACCATTTCCATCCACTGACATTTCCCTCATATCTGTTCCAGGCAGAGAGGAACTAATTCTTTCCTTTTTTTTTTTTTTTTAATCTCTCTTAGTCAAAAGGGAACCTATTTTTAAATATATTTAAATTATGCAAGTTTGTTCTTCCTTTTGATAATAGGCAGAAAGGAGTTTGAATCAGGGCTAGAAGAAAGAAATAGCCTTTGTAAATATCAAGGACTTTCACGTTTCTGGCTATCCTTCTTTGAACTTGAATCTCAGCCTTGCCTCTCCATCTGAATTAGATAAGCCACACCTTTGATGCCCATGGTTCTTTGGGAAGTTTCTCCCCACAGACCCGAGGAGGTACCCTGAAAAAATCCTAGCTGTTCTCACACATGGCTGCTAATGTCCTGGCCTGTAAGACTTTGTCCCTCTGATTAGAGGAAGGGACTTTCAAGTAAACTACAAACAAAGAGGGAGGGGAGGGAAGAGACAAGAGGCAGAGTCAACTGGCATCAAACTATATTCATTGGATCTTGTTGTTTAGAAAGCCAAGACTCCTCTCCATCAGAATCAAGGTTCTTTTGCTTTTTTAAATTTTTGAGTTATAATTTTGGCTAAATAAATGACTTATGGTAACCCAGAATTCTATTTTGTAATATCCAGTGTTTTAAATCTTTGATATTTAATAAATCTTCCAAAATTGAACTCTAAGTTAAAAACAAGAAAAAAAAGAACTAGGTCCCCTAAAGTCCAAAAAGACATATTTGACTTTTAATGTATGAAAATCATACAGAAAACGTCAAATATAAAATGGTGTTTAACTTTCTTTTTTTTTTTCTTTTTTTTTTTTTTTTTGAGATGGAGTCTTACTCTGTCACCTAGGCTGGAATGCAATGGCGTGATCTTGGTTCACCGCCACCTCCACCTCTCGGATTCAAGCGATTCTCCTGCCTATTCTCCTGCCTCAGCCTCCTGAGTAGCTGGGACTATAGGCTGGAGCCACTACACCCAGCTAATTTTCATATTTTTAGTAGAGACAGGGTTTCACTATGTTGGCTAGCCTGGTCTCGAACTCCTGACCTCGTGATCTGCCTGCCTTGGCCTCCCAAAGTGCTGGGATTACAGGCCTGAGCCACTGCACCCAGCTGGTGTTTAGCTTTCTTTGGTTTATATGCATATAAATTTGTTATTAGTGTGTGTTACAACATTATAAAAGATTCCTATAATTCTGATATGCCCTAGTATATGTCATTATTAATAATGATAATTGTTATGTTACATTATTGCATGCCACAGAGGTAACAAATTTCCTTGCTAATTGTGTCTTTGACTGCGGCTTCCCTAAAACTTTTTTGTCATCCACAGAAAATTGTTGTCTTGATTTGGTCCTCTTTAAAAGTTGGTTTTATAATCAACTATAAAACTCTGACAAGTACTCTTAAATACACGTTTCTGATAACTTTAAAGATTATAACATTAGAATAAAGGAAAAAACCTTTCAGGACTCTCATAGAGAACTAAAATGTTAATATCAAACAGAATAAGAAATAAATGGACTGAACTAACAGAAAACTGAAGTAAACTTTTTTAACTTTTTTTGCTTAAAACGTTGCTGATCCTTTTTATTTCTCAGAGCCAAGAAATCTTTTCTTTTGAACTATTTCCAACTTTTAACAATTGAATAAAATATATTCCTGTACACACAATTTAGAACATATACTTTTTTCTCTCTACCTAATTTCTCCAGAATTTAGAAACTTTTGGTTGCTTATTACATATGACAATATGTTTACTTACATAAGTACAATAAGAATGTTTTCTTTTACAACAGAACACAATTAGATTATTTCACCAAGACTTTGACTAGTTTAAAGAATCAAACTTGACTTGTAGAACCAATAAAAGCCCCTTGAGAAAACTGGCCTCATACCTTTTCCACACAGTCCCTGTACAGGGTTCCTGACCTGTGGTAAATGAAGACTGTCACTTTCTAACAGGCCCAGGTGCCCCACGTTATCTGGGGATCTCAAGAGAAGAGGAATGTACTCAACTCATAGGTATTTGAGGCTACAAACGCATGACAAGACTTGGTTTTAAAAAGTCTTATCTGAGATTCCTTATGGAACAGAGTTCCATCAAAGCAAAATTTAAAAGGCTACGTAAAAAATATTTATTCTTACTGTACTTTTACAAATAATCAGGTCAAGTATAGTAAAACTAAAATTGAGGCCAGGCGCGGTGGCTCACACCTGTAATCCCAGCATTTTGGGAGGCCGAGGCGGTGGATCACCTGATGTCAAGAATTCGAGACCAACCTGACCAACATGGAGAAACCCTGTCTCTACTGAAAATACAAAAATTGGCCAGGCTTGGTGGTGCATGCCTGTAATCACAGCTACTCGAGAGGCTGAGGCAGGAGAATCGCTTGAACCCAGGAGGTGGAGGTTGCAGTGAGCCAAGATTGTGCCATTGCACTCCAGCCTGGGCAACAAGAGTGAGACTCTGTCTCAAAAAAGAAAAGAAAAGAAAAGAAAACTAAAATTTATTTTACAAACACATCAGTCCTATTATGATTTTTTAATGAAAATGAAAATAAAGATTGGAAAGAGAAAAATTACATTCCAAAAACTATGGTACACCTGTTTGTAGTTGTTTTTATTTTTCTTCAATTTAGACTAAATCCTAATTTTTTTTTTTTGAGACAGAATTTTGCTCTTGTTCCCTAGGCTTGAGTGCAATGGCTCACAGCAACCTTCACCTTCCAGGTTCAAGCAATTCTCCTGCCTTAGCCTCCCAAGTAGCTGGGATTATAGGCATGCACCACCATGCTCGGCTAATTTTGTATTTTTAGTAGAGATAGGGTTTCTCCATGTTGATCAGGCTGGTCTCAAACTCTCCCGACCTCAGATGATCCACCTGCCTTGGCCTCCCAAAGTGGTGGGATTATAGGCATGAGCCACTGTGCCCTGCAAATCCTAAGTTTTTTACAGACTACAAGTCCCCAAACTAATATTTTCAAGTCTTTACTTTTAAAAGTGAGAATTACACTTCTTATCCTAGAACTCATTATTTACCTTATAGTACAATGTCCACTTAAATATTGTACTAAAACTATAGATGAGAATACTAACACCTTTGTCATAAAAACCTTAGAACCCCAGTCTGGCCTATGTGAGAACGCTCAAAACACTCAGACAGCTACAAAGTGGTTCCACTCCTCTCACCTGGGAGTCAACTCCAACCCCTTACCATGCCCCCTGTCAGCAGGAAGAAGCCAGAGCGATTGACAGCAGGGAGAAGCCTTTTCACATCTGCATAGGCCACACCTTAACAATAAGATGCTTTGAAACCCAAAGGGAGGGATTGAAACCGCCTTTGCAAAAATTATAATTAAGGATTGAAACCACCTTTGCAAAAATTATAATTAAGGACAGTCACAAGAGATCAGAACTAATCGACTCCATCTTGCTTCTAACCTTTAAGCTGTCCTTGTTTATTCCGGGGCGTAGGCCAAACTAACTTTGGGAAGCAATTCAGTTCATGGTTTGACTCTGAAACAAAATTGATAATAGCCCTTTCCGGAAAAGACCCACTTCTTGTCTGGGACTAGTCTGCCTTTGCAAGACTAACAAATTAGGTACAAGATTAGAAATTACAGTTTAGAGGTCATGCAACCTCTGGCTCCAAGAGTCTAAACCTCCTCAAATTGCTCCTAGGGATAACATCACTAATGTAAAACCTAAAATCAGTGCTTGAGACATTTTGTAGACCCTACGCTGAATGGATCAACTAACACCACCTAGAACTGGTAATCTGACGCAACCATTTCTGCCATCCCACCCAGGAACAGAAGACAGCAAGAAAATCTCATTTCAACCCCACTAGGATTCCAGCTCCAACCTGACCAACAGCACTCCCCACTTCCCAAGCTCCTACCTGCCAAATTACCTTTAAAAACTCCAATCCCTGAAGAATGCTCAGAGAGACTGATTTGAGTAATAATAAAACTCTGATCTCCCCCACAGCTGGCTCTGCATGAATTATTCTTTCTCTATTACAATTCTCCTGTTTTGACAAATTGGCTCTGCCTGGGCAGCGGGCAAGATGAACATACTCTCTCTCCTGTCTAGAGTGAGAAAACAGGATCTTATATCATCACACATTTTCTGAACTCTTTTATAACATAAACTCAGCTCTGGAAATCCTATACCTCTTTCTTTTAAACTATTATCTTGGTTTATTTTGAAAGTCAGAAGCTAACCCAGCATGATTCACAATAGCCAAAATGTGGAAACTACCCAAACGTCTATCAAGAGATGAACTGATAAACAAAATGTGGCATAGCCATACAGTTTAATGTTATTTGGAAATATAAAAGAAATAAGTATGGATGCATGCTACGACATGGATAAAGCATAAAAACATGCCATATGAAATCAGGCAGACACAAAAGGACAAATATTGTATGAATGCATTTATGTGGACCTAGAATAGGCAAATTCATACTGACCATGTGATAGAGGTTACCAGGGGCTGGAGACAGTGCCTACGCATTTCTGTCATTTAAGCCAGTCAGGTTTTGTTATGGTAGCCATAGCTGTTATTTAATGGTGGTTTAGTTTGCTATGGCTGCCATAACAAAATACCAAAACCTGGTTGCCTTAAATAACAAAAATGCACTTTCTCATAATTCTGGAGGCCAGAAGTCCGAGATCAAGATGCTAGCAAGGTTGGTGTTTCTGGTCTCTCTCCTTGGCTTGCAGGTGGCTGTCTTCTCCCTGTGTCTGCACATGGTCTTTCCTCTGTGCCTGGCTGTGGCTGTGTCCAAATCCCCTGGTTTGTTTATTTATTTATGAGACAAAGTTTCACTCCATCACCCAGGCTGCAGTGAAGTGGTGCGATCTCGGCTCACTGCAGCCTCTGCCTCCCAGGTTCGAGCAATTCTCCTGCCTCAGCTTCCCTAGTAGCTGAGACTACAGGCATGTGCCACCACAATTTTTGTCTTTTCAGTAGAGATGGGGTTTCACCATGTTGGCCAGGCTGGTCTTGAACTCCTGACTCAAATGATCCGCCTGCCTCGGCCTCCCAAAGTGTTGGGATCACAGGCATGAGCCACTGTGCCTGGCCCAAATCTCCTGTTATTTTAAGGACACCAGTTGTATGAGATTAAGGCCCACCCCAATGACCTTGTTTTGACCTATTTACCTCTTGGAAGACCCTGTCTCGAAATACAATTACATTCTGTGGTACTGGGGTTTAGGACTGCAACATAGGAATTTTGGAGACACAGAGTAGCCAGTAGCAAATGAGGACAGAGTTTCTGTCTGGGATCATGAAAAAGTCTGGGAATAGCCATGGTTGTTTAGCATTGTGATTGTACTTTAATGCCACTAAACTGTACACTTAAAAATAGTTAAAATGGTAAATGTTGATATGTTTTACCAAAATTTTTTTTAAAGAAAAAATCAAAAGCTAAGCAATGTTTTTTTTGGGCTCTTGATATGTAGAAAGTCTCAGCTTCCTGGGCCAGAGGGAAGTCCACGAGTGAAGGCAGAACATGAAGCTGTCTTTGGTATCTCAGTGTTGATATCCGTTATGTGTGGAAGAGCAGACTGTGTCCTTGTCAAAGCCCACAGATGTGCCAGTGCAAGAGCTACTGCCTTGGGTGTCGGGCATGGAGAGGGCAGGCCTTCAACTTTGGAAACAGCGTGTGCCTGAGGCATGGAGCTGCACAGCCCTCCCCTGAAGCTATGGCCTGCAGGAAAAGACGTGAACCCTTGCATGCTCAGGCCAGCACCTAGGTGGCCCGATTCCAGTCCCATTCTGCCACCAACACATTTCATAACCTCTCCATCGGGAAAGTCCCTTCTCTAGGAACTGAGGGCTAAGCTCTGATGTTTTTTATCTTGCCCAGATTCCTATCTAAGGGGTCTGGGGAGTCATGCCTTACAAACCATAAATCCTCATCAGTTGGATTTTATTTAACTCTTTCCAAACTGAGTCTAAGATAACTCTTTCCAAACTGAGTCTAAGATAACATTACAAGATAATTAAAGAAAATAAAAATATTTTACCCCAAAGCATGTTTCCTTGCCACATCAAGAAGTGGCCCTGCAATATTCCCCTTTTGTGGGGGAATATTTGCATCTGTAAAGAATTGCTATTGACATAGCAAGATCTTTTTCTTCCAGCACCTTTTAAAGATCGGAATAGTAAACATTTCTCATCTATTGCTTCTAAGGGCAGCTACCTTAAGACTTCAAAAGAACCTTAGTCTCCACAATCTTACAATCCCCCTGCCTTTTTTTTTTTTGAGACAGAGTCTCACTCTGTCACCCAGGCTGGAGTGCAGTGGTGTGATCTCAGCTCAGTGCAAACTCCGCCTCCTGGGTTTAAGCAATTCTCCTGTCTCAGCCTCCTAGACTACAGGTGCCTGCCACCAGACCTGGCTAATTTTTTTGTATTTTAAGTAGAGACGGGGTTTCACCATGCTGGTCAGGCTGGTCTCGAACTCCTGACCTCAGGTGACCCACCCGCCTCGGCCTCCCAAAGTGCTAAGATTACAAGTATGACCCACTGCGCTCGGCCAGTCTCTGCAATCTTTTACCTTAACCTGAACATTCCCTTTCTATTCATTCCAGATCTGTAGACAAATTCATCCAATTGTCAACTAGAAAATGTTTTCATTTACCTATAGTCTGGAAGTCCCCCCACTTACTTTGAGTTGTCCCCATCTTTCTAGACCAAACCAATGCATTTCTTAAATGTATTTGATTGATGTCTCATGCCTCCCTAAAATGTATAAAACCAAGCTGTGTCCCAACCACCTTGGGCACATGTTCTCAGGACCTCCTAAAGGCTGTGTCATGAGCCATGGTCAGTCATATTTGGCTTAGAATAAATCTCTTTAAATATTTTATGGAGTTTGACTCTTTTGGTGGACAGAACTTTAGTTTTTTGTTTTTTGAGATGGAGTTTCACTCTTGTTGCCCAAGCAGGAGGGCAACGGCGCGATCTCAGCTCACTGCAACCTCTGCCTCCCAGGTTCAAGTGATTCTCCTGCCTCAGCCTTGAGAGCAGCGGGGATTACAGGCATGTGCCACCACACCCAGTTAATTTTGTATTTTTAGTAGAGATGGGGGTTTCTCCATGTTGGGCAGGCTAGTCTCGAACTCCCGACCTCAGGTGATCCGCCTGCCTCAGCCTCTCAAAGTGCTGGGATTACAGGTGTGAGCCACCTTGCCCAGCCAGAACTTTAGTTTCTTGCCACCAAATGAAGGCATTGGATCAGATTATTTTTATGACTTCTCGAAACTCCAACATTCTATGAATACCTAAAACAGTGCTCTGACAAATGTTTGTTGAATGAGTCAATGTAAACAGAAGGATTTGTGTTGAGAGAAAATGGAGAGAGGTCCTGGGTCTTCTTTTGGGCAGGGAAGAGCAAGATGAACCTGGGCCTCTGCTGCCCCCGCCAACATGAGTTCTGAGAGTGCTCCCTTCCCTAGAAGGTCACAGAAAACAAGCATGTCCAGTGTGCTAGATGAATCAGACTGAGAGAACTACTCTTTTCCTTTAAGTGTGATTGTTCATCTCAGGATGAAATGGGAAAGGAATGACTGAACCAACAAACCATAAGAAAGAAGAACTCAGAGTCCAGGCAACTCCTGGCAAGTGAGGGTTGAGGGGACAGAACCATGGAGAAAGGGGCCTGTCCTCAGATGAGACCAGGTCTCTCGCTCTTCTGGACTCTGCCCTGGGTTCCGCAGCTGTAGGTCAGGCAGGTGGAGATCTGCCGGCATTGTGGTGGTGCTCTTCTCTACTTGGAGGCGTATGGATTGAAAACCGAAGACATCATGTGCCTTAAGCTAAGAGGGAGGGAACTGAGATAAAATCACTAAACCCTTTCTTTTAATTTTGTAATAATTGCAATTTTAAAATAATTTTAAGACAGGTGATTCTTCGTATTCGGAAAGCATTGACTTCTTAGGAAAGAAGGTGCTGACTGCATTGTAAATACTCAACTTCTGTTTTCTGGAATAATCCTATTTCTGGAAGAACACAAATTACATATGGCATGTCAACTTTCAGTGCTATTATACGCACTATTATAATATGTTCTTTTGACCTGGGGAACTCTCAGCTTGAAAATGTGCAATTCACAATCTCCTTATCCCCAGAAGGCACTGAAGAAGACACACAGTGAGACAGGTACAGTTTGTGCCCATTTTGCGCCGTGGGAAGTGAGAAGCTCCACTAAAATCAATTTTCCCTATCTGAACCTTTCATCTGAAAACAACAAAACAGTTTTCAGATTCCAGTAACTCTGAAACATTTACACAGTAGAGTACAGGCTTACCTGTTTTCTTAACTAGCATATTCAGAACATAACCTTTTCCTTATTGACTATGAATCATCATGAATCAAAACCATAAAATTTTCGTCCAGAAAGAGACCCTAGAGATCAGCTAGCTCCACTTTTTCATATTCTAGATGCCTGAATGCTGGTGTGATCGGAACTGGGCTGGGGGAGCCTGTCTAGAACCCACGACTTCAATTCTCATCCAGTGGGCCTGGTGCTCATGGTGTGTTGACAGTGGGGCAGTGCCCTTGTGGCTGTAGGCGCCACCCAGGCCAGCTGAGCTGCCCGCTGGTGGAATGGGCTTGGTCTCCTCCTGCTCCGCACACTTTGTCATCGGCTCGCTGTGGCTCCCTGTCTCTGCTTTCCCAGGTGGCCAGTGACTGTGTGTGGTGCAGCGCCTGTGCTGTCTGCTTCTGAAGGTAACTGTCCCCTCCTCAGGGTCCTCCGTGCACTCTACAGGCATGCGCCTCGCAGGGCCTTTCCTCTAGTAACCCCATCCACTCTCAGGCCAGCTGCCTTTGGTCCCAGAGCCTGGGCGGCTGCCTTTCCTCTTAGTAGCCCCATCTCCCACACTTTCTGCTCCACTGACATGACTGGCCGCCGAGTGGGCCGCTCAAACCACAGACATTTATTTCTCAGATCTAGAGGCTCAAGGTCCAAGAGCAAGGTGCCGTCAGGGTTGGTGTCTCCGTGGCTTGCAGACAGCTGTCATCTCCCTGTGTGTCCACATGGTCTTTCTGCTATACCTGTCTGTGTCCCAGTCTCCTCTCTTAAGGGGACACCATCATGTTAGGGCCAGCCCTAATGGCCTCATTTGAACTCAATCAACTCTATACTCCTCATCTCCAAATACGGTAAATAGATGTTAGGACTTCAACATACAAATTTGCAGGGGTCACAATTCCACTCAAAACAGGCCCCTTTCACTTTTCAGCTTACCTCGAATCACTCTGGGGAAACACACTTTTAAGGTTCCAGAATTGCATAAAATTCTTACAGCCAAGATCTCCGAATTATACTTTCAGTCTTACTTGCAAGATGGTAATGAATGAGGAAGGATGAATGAAGTCACTCAATGATTCCATGAGGATTTCTTCACACATCATTGCAACACAGGCAGTGACTGATGCCACCACCTTTGCCCTGGAGACTGGTTTCTGGGCCCTGCCAGTGCAGGAGGAACATAAAGGCCAGGTGGCTGGCTCTGGGCTGCAGAGCAGGAGGCACAGGAAGAGCTGGGGTCGGGGACATCCAGGAGTGGCAGCCCTGGAGCCAGGACACAGGACACAGGTGGGGGCCTCCTGGGTTGGCAGTATCACTGGTGATTTTAACCCTGTTATAGTCCTGTGCCCTTCCCCTTAAGTGACAGTGGACTAAGAAAAGGCCACAGAAAGTACACTGGTCACCTGGGTGCTAGGGAGTAATTAAAAACCAACTGAGACCAGGCACGGCAGCTAATGTCTGTAATCTCAGCACTTTGGGAGGCTGAGGTGGGTGGATCACCTGAGGTCAGGAGTTCAAGATCAGCCTGGTCAACATGGTGAAACCCCCATCTCTACTAAAAATACAAAAATTAGGAGAGAGATCCAAGATGGCCAATTAACAACAGCTTAGGATTGTAGCTCCCAGTGAAAGCGCAGAGAGCGAGCGGACGCTGCACTTCAGACAAATTTTTGTTGCTCACAGACCGGGAGATTCCTGGCAGAGGAGCCACACAGGTCGCCAGCGCGACTCTTTTGGCTGGTGCGGCTGTTTTGCCGGTGCCCCAGCACAGCACTTCTCGGTGCGGAGTATACAGAACGGGGTGCCCTTTGAGTCAGGCTCGGCTGGTCCCATCCCCACAAGGCGAACAGCAATTGGAAGCGCTGAGGACTGAGAATTTCACAGTAAGCACAGCTGAACCTGGGAAGGCCTAGCTCTGTGGGGAAGGGGCATCCGCTGAAGAAAAACTGAGAAACAGAAAAAACTTCATCACCAACAAGCCGGACGTCCACTCAGACCCAATCTGAAAGTCGGAAATTACAAAGATGACAGGTGGATAAGTCCACAAAAATGGGAAGAAACCAGTGCAAAAAGGCTGAGAACACCCGAAATCAGAATGCCTCTCCTCCTACAGAGGATTGCAGCTCCTCATCAGCAAGAGAACAAGGCCTGACGGAGAATGAGTGTGATGAACTGACAGAATCAGGCTTCAGAAGGTGGATAATAAGAAACTTCTGTGAGCTAAAAGAACATGTACTAACCCAATGCAAAGAAACTAAGA
>CAUYLG010034795.1:0-12010 GCA_963573385.1 Cacajao melanocephalus | reverse complement strand
TTCGTTGTGCTTTCCGTTTTTTTTTTTTATTTTTTTTCATTTTTTTACCTTTGTTGTGTTTTACCTTTTTTTTTTTTTTTTTTTTTTTTTTTTTTTGAGACAGAGTCTTGCTCTGTCGCCCAGGCTGGAATGCAATGGTGTGATCTTGGCTCACTGCAATCACCACCTCCTGGGCTCCAGTGATACTCATGCCACACCCACGTGGGTAGCTGGGGCTACAGGTGCATGCCACCAGCTAATTTTGAATTTTTAGTAGAGATGGGGTTTCACCATGTTGGCCAGGCTGGTCTTGAACTCCTGACCTCAGGTAATCCATCCGCTTTGGCCTCCCAAAGTGCTGGGATTATAGGCGTGAGCCACCTTCCCAGCCAGATATAATTTTTGAGGAACTGCCAGACTGTTTTACAAAGTGTCCTGCCAGACTGTTTTACAAAGTGTCTGTACCATTTTACATTCCTATCAACAGTGTATAAAGGTTCCATTTTCTTCACCAGCACTTGCTGTTATCTGACTTTTTAATCCTAGTGGAAATCTAATACATGGTTTGCTTTTCAATTGCTTGATGGCTAACCAGTTGAGCATCTTGTGCTTATTGTCATTTGTATATCTTTGGAGAAATATGTATTTAAATCCTTTGTCCATTTTAAAAATGGATTGTCTTTTTATTATTGAGTTATACAAATTCTTTATATAGTCTAGATACAGGTCTCCTTTCTCCACAAATGTTTTCTCCTGTACTGTGGGTTTTCTTTTTACTTGCTTTATAGTATCCTTTGAAGCACAGAAGTTTTTAATGATGAAGTCCAGTGTTTACCTTTTGACTCTCCCACTAAGTCTTTGAGTATAGTTTCTTGCATAGGTCTGTATTGACTAATGTCTCCTCAGCACCTGGAATAGTGCCTGGCATTATCTGTGGTCTGAATAAATGCCAAAGATAGTAGAAGTGGTGAGGAAGAACAAACCAGGGTGAATAGTTTTGTTTCAGTGCTTTAGGTGGTATCACATGGGAAATAAGGTTAGGGCAAGACTTTTAAAAAATTAAGCATTTACATTTGGGTACTAGGGTTGGGGTAATATCTATTAATTTTTGCTGAAAATTAAAATATTGGTTCAGTGGGAAGCCTCAGTGTTAACTCCTCCCTGGGTTTAACTCTTTGATCTCATTAGATGAGTAGTTTTCCCTGGTGATCTTCACATTTTAGTGTTCTTCAGATCGCTGGAAGAGCTTCCCAGGGATATGTGGTCCCGCTCCTATGGTTTCTGATTCAGTAGATTTCAGGTTAGGTCCCTGAACGTGCATTTCTCACAAGTTCCCAGGTAATGGGGATGCACCTGGTTCAGGAGCCATGCTTTGGGAATCATGGGTGTACATAATAAATTGATATTGTTGGTGTTGTACCAGGGAGTCCAGGTGGTAGATAGCTGTTTTTCCAGAAGCAGCCTTACTTATCAATAGCGGCATGTTTACATAAGCGTCATCAGATAAGGTCCTCTGTCTGAGGGTCATGTTTCTGCATGTAGAGCCAAGTATGTGAATTTCACCTAAGATCTTGGCTGAAAGTGAGATTAGAAGAACGGGGGGGATTACAATATTTTTGAGCCTCTGCTGCGTCCCAGGTACCACACTGCTATGTGTTTTACTCCTGGTGTTGTGTTGAAGCTGAGTGCACATCCCCCAGAGAATGTAGGTGAGTTGCTGCGGCATCCGGTGAGCTGACTGGCAGTAGAGCCTGGCCATGATGCTTTGTGCACCCACAGCACCTGGGCCATTGTTAAACCACACCATTCTCATTAGGGACCAGAATTGTTTCAGCAGGCAGATTCATACAGACTTGAGGTGGAAATAACTGTAGTGGCCCTAAGAGATTAGATAAAAATGAGAACAGCCCTGCCTTTTATTTGGCTTATCCTTGTTTATCTGTCATTACGATGATGTTGGTATAAAAAGGCATGTGGCAAGATTCATGGATTTTAGGGGGAAAAGTCTTCATTTGAATGACAGGAAAATTGTTATAATACTATATTAAAAAGATAGAAAAGTATTACTTTAATTCTATAAATATACCTTTAGATATTTCTGTAGGCTCAAAAAGGCCTTGGAAGGAATGTACCAAAATATTGATAGTGATTATTTCTGGTGCCGGGAGGAGCAGTTCTTATTTTCCTACTTCGATGTTTTTTTCTTCAGATTTGATCCAATGAGCCTATGTATAGCCATGAATGAATGGAGAAAGCATTTTCATCCTAATTGGTTTTAAAGAGCATAAAATAGCATCTTTGGAGGGCGAGGAGGTCAGTCGCTGTTGATGGGAGAGAGGTCTTTTTCTTGCCTACTCTGATGACTGCAGATAACATGTCGCTAATAGGTAAAAGCTCATTAAGCACACACTGTGGACAGCGATGGCGGACCCAGGAGGTACAGAAGAAGCTTCAGGCTTGCCCACACAGACTTTACCAGCTTTGTTTCCAGTGATTTTTATTTATTATAATGCTTTTATTAACTTGGACCAAGAGCACTGGGCTCCTGAAAGTCTGGACATTAAGCAAACCAGCCCTGATGACTTCATTCTGAGTTGTTTGTCCTACTTGCCATGGGAAGGCAAGACCTGTTATTCGGAGTTGTGCTTCCCAGCATATTTCAGGATCTGGGATGACAGACACCCTCAGAAAGATTTTTGGCAGGAGGCTCATAAAATCAGTTGCCATTTCCAAAGCAGCGTCCTGATTATTTTCAGAGCAGAAAATCGGGTAGGGGCTTAGCAAAAAGTTTTATTCTAAAAGATGAGATTCACATGATCTCATTAGCTAATGAGAACTTGTTCTGATACTGCGTAAGAGTAATAATGTTCCATGAATGGACCATGCACACCGTAAAATTACAGCTCGCATTGTACACATTGCTTCTGTGGGTTAAACCCTAAGTATTCCACCAAGGAGAATAAGCCCTAGTCACATTGTCCTAGAGACCATCATATCCCCTACTACCTGCAGGTTCCTTTTTTTTTTTTTTTTTTTTTATATTAATGGTGTGTAGTGGCTCAATCTCGGCTCACTGCAACCTCTCCCTCTTGGGTTCAAGTGATTCTTATGCCTCAGCCTCCTAAGTAGCTAGGATTACAGGTGTGCACCACCACGCCCGGCTAATTTTTAATTTTTAGTAGAGATAGGGTTTCGCCATGTTAGCCAGGCTGGTCTCAAACTCTTGGCCTCAAGTGATCCGCCCACCTCAGCCTCCCACAGTGCTGGGATTATTACAGGCATGAACATGGCACCCGGCCTGCATTGGGAGGTTAATGTAATAGAATCAGAAAATGCTTTGTTGGAGGGGTGGAGTCACCGGGTAAGAGAGGAATAATGTAGCAGGTGGATTTTTGGTAATAAATCTTTGCCACATGTGACTGCCCAGCCTAGATTACCAATCTGGAGAAGCCCTTCCAAAGAAGAAAACAGGCAAATAGGCCTTCCCTGCCTTTGGTTCTGCCACTAACGAGGGAGAAGTGCTGAGCTTTGGGTTTTGATCTGCTGTAGGGGGAATGACTCTAGGTTGTCATTCAAACCAGATTAAAGCTAAATGTTTTGGCTTATATAAGTAAAAATCCAGGTAGGGCTGGCTTCAGGTGCAGCCTGAACCAGCAGCTTCATATTAAAAGGGCCCTGTTTTTCCCTCTGTTCCTCTGCTTTGCCATCCACAAAGCTGGCTTCATCCACATGGGAGCCCCATGGCATAGATTCTCCCCTCACATTTGTAAGCATGGATGCAGCAGTTCCAGACTTCACAGCAGCATCCCACACTGTTCAAAGACCTATGGCTACTCCTGAAGAACAAGCAAGCATGTGTTTCCCAGAAGACATCTGCTGGTTTCGTGTTGGCTCTGATTGTTTAATGTGCCTTTAGCCTGAACAAGTGAAGAACCATCCCTGGAATGGGGTAGGGCCAATTCCACCCACATGGCTTGGTTAAAATGGGGAAGTGGTAGCTTTTGAAGGGAAGTTTAGGGACACTTCCACTAGGAAGAAGGAGAATGGAGGCTGGGCAATAAATTATAGAAATCCTCTGCACCTCCTGGAGGGATAAGGGAATGAAACTTCAGATTTCCTCAGTGGAATCCTCTGTGTAAGGGAGTAACTCTTAGCACAGGTATTAGTCAAGGTGACAGGCCAAGGTATTGCAAGAGACGTAATAATGTGACAAAGGACAAGAGACTTGTCTTCCTCTTACACAGAAGTACTCTAGTGCTTTGCTTTATGCTATTATTCTTGATCCCATGCTTGTTTGTTTGTTTCCTGCACCATCCCCTAGGCCTTGTGTCCTTCGCTGGGGTCAAGGCTAAGTTGCAAGGTTTTCAGCTCACGGAAAGGGGGAAGAGAAAGTGTGGAAGAGGCAACCCCCTGTCTTGAGGCCTCTGGGCTATCAGTGGCACCCACTTCTCCGTCTCACCTCCCGTGATGAGAACTTGGTCCCTGGCCATGTGTAGCTGCAAGGACTGCTGGAAAACAGTCCCTGGCTAGATGACCAGTGACCAGCTTTCAGGTCTGTGATTACAGAAAAGGGGAGAAGGAACTTTGGCTGGTAGTTGGTAGTCTCCATCACAATCCCCAAACCAAATTTCCTCAGAGGCTTGCCCATTCTGAATGATGCTCCTATGACAGACACGGTTTCCTCAGAGAAGAACCTTCATCCAAGGCCTTTCATTTTGGGAATCAGGAATGCTTAATGGGGACTGTATCAGTAGGTAAGTTTAAATACCTATGACAGAAAACCTAAAATAACAGTGGTCTAAGCAAGGTCAGTGCTTGTCCATTTCTCCCTGATGTAAAGATGTTTGTGGTTGGCGCAGCATCACGGTGGCAGAGACTTGCTTTATTCCACTGTTCTGCCATCTCAGCATGTGTTGTTGCTGTCCTCCTCCTGGTCCAAGGTGACTGTCTGAATTCCAGCCATGCCTTCACATTCCCACTGGCAAAAGGAGGGAGAAAGGCCTTCCAGGACATTTTCTAGAAGTCATAGGCAGCACTTCGTGTATACTCCCTTGATCAGAACTTAGTCATATGGTACACCTAAGCTGCAAGGAGTGCTGGGAAACACAGCCTTCTTTGCCGGCATTCAGGAGCCCAACTCGAAACTAGAGGTTCTCATGCTGAGGAAGAAGAAGAACAGACACTAGGCACAGCAAGCAGCCTCTGCCAGAGACCATGTGCCCTGGAGTCCTCATGGCATGCCCTCACTTCTGCCGTGTTAAACTAATCTTCACCCTTAAGGAAAGAAATCATCATAATAGCTGACATGTATTGCGTGTATATCAAGTGCCAGGCAGTTTTCTGTATCATTTACTCCTCACAGCGGCACTCTCAAAAGAGAGATTAGTGTGAGATCATTTACTGAGGGGCCACGGGGTCCAGGGAACCAACAAGGGTTGGTGAAGTGCTCGGAGATTAGCAACAGCAGGGAGCCATTACCACCCCTGAAAGGGTCAGGGAAAGAACATTTCACCGGCCTGAAGCGGGCTTAAGAGAGAGGCTGCCTGGCAGCAGGAGCAGCTGTAGGATGAAGCCAAGCCAGAACCACTGTGAACCTGGGCAGAAGAGGCCTAAAGAGACTGATAAATACCCTCAACCTGTCTCTCCTCCCATCTTTTGATCTCCTGACAGTGCCTCCCATGGGCTGAAGCCCACTGGAAGCCAGAGAACAAGGGAGCCTGGGAAACAGTTTAGAGAAAGCAGCCTCCTGGGAACAGAATGGGGCAGAGAAGAGCAGAAAATGGATGGGGGGCTGACGAGGTGGGAGAGCAACAGAGAGCAACCCACACAGTGTTATTAGGGGTGCCTTTTGCAGGTAAGGCAGTCGAGGGGTGGAGAGGGTAAGTCACCTGCCCAGCTGAGACAGAGTCAGGACCCTCTGCTTCAGACCCCATGAGGAACAAGGAAGGCAAAGGAAACACACTTGCCTTCCTTGTCTATCTGTGCAATGCTCTGCACATAGTAGGCCTCTGATAAATGGTCCATGAGTGAAGCCGTGTGGACAGGCATGGTTTGATGTGGGAAGAGAAACGGCCTTCTCTGCCTTTCGGTTGCAGGTTGCCATCTCAAATCTCAGTGAGGCTGTGGAGGATGCAGACCTGCTGGTGTTTGTCATTCCCCACCAGTTCATTCACAGAATCTGTGATGAGATCACTGGAAGAGTGCCCAAGAAAGCACTGGGAATCACCCTCATCAAGGTAACTCGAGTGCTTGCTGCCCAGGGCTAGACATTGGTTACCAGGAAATTTCATTTTTTCATGCTTTTATCTGCTTGAGATTTAGAGCTGAAAGGGAGAAGTTTTTCATTTGTGTTTTTAAAGATGCCCAAAAGGTCATAAAATATATAAGACTAGTTTAGCTCAGATTTAGAGCGGGCGCTATCTGTTGCAGGAGACTAGCAGCAGCAGTGACGTGCAGAGCTGTGCCGCCCCTTCCAGTCCACTCTGGGGGCTCAGCCTGTCATCTGGAAACCACCAGCAGTTTGAAAGAGCTGGGAAATGAATAACTATTAGTGCCCGTTCCTGGATATATACCCTAAAGCCTGTGTTTTTAACCATGAACCACCTCCAAAGGTCCACAGATTGAATGCAGAAAGTTCATGCACTTAAATGTGGAGGAAAAAAATCCTTCCATTCTAATTCATTTTAACCTCCAAGTGAAATGAGCATTTTCTTCATTTATGAAGGTAAGTCACAGCCAAAGTTTCAGTAACAGTAGTATTAGCAGGGTCAGAGACCTTGTTTTCAATAGGAGTCACAGGGCTTTCATTTCACTCTATACCTTTTTCAGATATCTCAAGGTATCATTTATACTTGTCACTACTTGGAAGTTGTGGTAATTATTAGACCTGCCATGACATCTTTTTCTAATTGCATTAATAAAACAGTGCATATATTACTTTATCATACATTTGTTTTTTTAAACAAATTTCAATATAATTGGATTCCTGGGCTATTTTAGGTATTTTGTTTTATGCATATGAAATTCTGAGAATGAGTCCATAAACTTCACCAGACTACCAGGGGTAAGACCCATGTCGTTTAAAAGATTAAGAACTCCCGAGAGAGGCTGTCCCAGAGCATTTACAGATGAATGTTCATGAAGGCAAACCAGAGCAACCCAAATGTCAGCAACTCAAATGTCATCAGCAAGAGAGTAGACGAAATGTAAACTATTTATTTTGGAATTCTATGCAGTAAGTGAACAGAAACGAACCGGAAGGTTCATGCAGCCACATGAGTGAATTCTAAAATGATAATGTGGTGCAAGACAGCACATCACAGGCAAATGGCGCAGCTCTCTTTAAAGACTTGAAACACCAGGGATAATAGCACATAACATTGTTTAGGAACCATCCGATGTGGTAAAATAATCAAGAAAAGCAAGGGAGCAATGCGTACAGCATTCAGGACAGTGGTGCACCCTGGAGAGCTGGGGTAGAAGGAGGATGATCTGATGGGAGACACACAGGGGATTTCAGTGGTGTCAGTCACGTTCTATTTCTTAATGTGAGTGATAAGCACGTTTATTTTCTTCGTTTTATTCTGCCTTAAGCTGTACATATGCAGTATACATGCTTACTCTTGTAAGTAGGAGATATTTTTCAAGTTGTGTCGCCATGGGAGATCTGAATCTCAATTACTTATGAAGCCGCGATCCCATGCCTCTGATTTGGCAGTTTGTTTTCTCCTAACTTCTCAACATGCTTGTAGGGCATAGACGAGGGTCCCGAGGGGCTGAAACTCATTTCTGACATCATCCGTGAGAAGATGGGCATTGACATCAGTGTGCTCATGGGGGCCAACATTGCCAATGAGGTGGCTGCGGAGAAGTTCTGTGAGACCACCATCGGTAAGCGCTGCCTGGGAGGGCCCCAGGAGTCTGGACGTTTGCTGTTCATGTTCCATTTCTGATATTTTCTGTAACAGACTCTTCCCTGTCCCTCTTAACATTCCTAAGTGGGCATTCGGTGGAGTGAGGGTTTTACGTAAGGAGGCTATTTTGTGGGACTGAAGAGTTTCAGCAACCTCCAGAATGAATATAAATGAATATGGACAAGGAGACCATTCTGACTTGCTGTGATCCAGTAATCAGTTATCAAGGTTAAACACAAAAGTGCAAGGTTACTTGTACCAAGGAACAGATGGCTACATCCAGGGTAGGGGTCTCCTGGCCTTAGAAACCCAAATTTGTTTTTTCTTACAGATACTAGTATCTGAATCCTCATTGATTCTAATGCGATCTAAAAATTGGTTGGAATGATCCCCATTTTCAGGTGAATAATAAAACTCAGAGAATAAATTACCTGCCCCAAGATCACACACTACTGTAGAAGCCAGGAACAAATTTGGGTCTTCTGTTTCCTGAAATAATAAGCCTTTTCTACTCTTACACATTATAGATTAGATACATTATTCTCACATTGACGTAACAGAAATTTTCATTTCTTTTAAGAGGGGCTTTGAGAATTCTCAAGTGTCCACGTACTATATTAAAGGATGCTTTGTTGGAAGAGTCATATTACTGTATTTTCAGATGCTTTGCAAAAGTTTATCTACCACTACAGAACTTAGTTTCACCCTTGTCAAACCTGCAAGCAATATGAATCATTTCTCCTTGTCAGCTTTGTAAAAGGAAGCTCTGAGAGATGTCAGGCTCTCTTGCGTGAGATGAATGCACAGGAAAGTGTCACTTTGGATTCTTATACCTGCCTATAGTTAGGGCTTTTTAGGGTTTTTTGGAATTTTCTACTTAATTTTTTATTTTTAATTATGGAGGTATTTTACATGATTATTGTGGAAGATAGAAATAATCAAAAGAAAGCCATTTAAAAATTTTGACAATTTTGTTATATATCCTTTCTTCTATTTGTACAAACGACTATGCTTGTAGTAAATCATATACTGTTTAATAATTGGTTTATTTGCTGAATATGTCCTGTCAAAGTCTGTTAACATACTGTATATCCTCATAACTGCACAGCATTCCATCAACAATTCCATATATTTGGACACAAAACTTTTTTTGAAAAATAATATTTTTTGGATAGGAGAGGTATCACAAATAATATAAAGAATACCATATGATATCACCTGCCCAAGTTGTCATTTACAAAAGTGATATAGACACAGGTTTAAAAAAAAATTCAAGGCTGGGCACGGTGGCTCATGCCTGTAATCGCAGCACTTTGGGAGGCCTAGGTGGGCAGATCATGAGGTCAGGAGTTTGAGACCAGCCTGGCCAACGTGGTGAAACCCCATGTTTACTAAAAATACAAAAATTAGCTGGGCATGGTGGTGTGTGCCTGTATTTCCAGCTACTCAGTAGGCTGAGGCAGGAAAATCATTTGAACCATGGAGGCGGAGGTTGTAGTGAGCCGAGATTGCGCCACTGCATTCCAGCCTGGGCAACAAGAGTGAAACTCTGGCTCAAAAAAAAAAAACAAACAATTCAAGCACCATGAGAAGGTGGAAAAGTAGAACTAAGATGGTAATTTCCTACCCATTTCCCTCTTCTCAGAAGGAATCACGGTTAGCAGTTTCTTTTTTGCTTTTTATAATTTCAACTTTTATTTTAGATTCAGGGAGTACATGTGCAGGCTTGTGCATGGGTATACTGCATGATGCTGAGGTCTGGGTTATGACTAATCCCGTCACCCAAGTAGTGAGCAGAGTACCAAATGGGTGGTTTTTAAACCCTTCTCTCCTTTCTCTCCCTCCCCTCTAGGAGTCCCCAGTATCTGTTGTTGCCATCTTTATGTTCATAAGTACTCAATGTTTAGCTCTCACTTGTAAGTGAGAGCATACAGTATTTGGTTTTCTGTTCCTGTGTTAACATGCTTAGGATAGTGACTTCCAGCTGTATCCATGCTACAAAGGACACTATTGCCTTCTTTTTTAATGGCTTTGACTGTTAGCAGTTTCTAAATATTCTTCTGGAAAACATTTGTGTACATATATATGTTAGTATTTACACATATGAATATGTCTTACTTTTACAGTTAATTTTTTTATTCATCTGCAGTTTTAATGTAACCTGTGAAATTGTTATGTAATTACTTATATTTTTCCAAAAAGGGTATTAACTGGTTTGTTCCAGCTCAATCCTATTTGCCAATAATCCTTTCCCAGTTCATTCGGTAAGGCTAAGTCTTCATCTCCAGTCCCTGATCCAGTCCTGGCTAGGACTCTAGCCCTGTTTGTTATAAGAAAGTTTCCAGTTGGGTGTATTAGGCTTTTTGGGTTTGAAAAGACAGACAAAAACACACAGTTACATTTCTTTCCCTCTGGCATTTCTTTGCCCAGTGCTTCTATGCCTTCTCTGTGGTTTGGACTGTGGTAGGCACTGATGACCTGAATTAAATTAAGTAAAGCATTTCTGGGTGGAGTAGCTCACGCCTGTAATACCAGCTACTCACCAGGCTAAAGCTGAGGATCTTGTGAGGCCAAGAGTTTGAAACCAGCCTGGGCAATGTAGCTGGGAGTTTCCAAAAAGGAAAAAAAAAATTTTTTTTAATTAGCCTGTTGTGGTAGTACATACCTGTACTCCCAGCTACTCAGGAGACTGCTGTGGGAGGATCTCCTGGCACCTAGGAGTTCCACAGAGGCTGCGGCGACTGCAGTAGCTCTGATCATACCACTGCACTCCCGCCTGGGTAACAGCAAGACCCCCATCTCTCAAAAAAAAAATTAAGTGACACATTGAAAGTGAGATAGAACATGAAATTATTTTATATAACCTGAATTAATTAATTTTTAGAAGTAGGGTCTTGTTTGAATTCCTGGCCTCATGGGATCCTCCTGCCTTAGCCTGCCAAAGTACTGGGATTACAGGTGCGAGCCGCTGTGCCCGGCCTATAACCTGAATTTACTTATGAGGAAATATCAGACAAGCCCAAGGAAGGGACATGTTACAAAATAACAGGCCTATGACAGTTTTGACTCTTCAAAAAAGTCAGTGTCATGAAAGACAATGAAAGGCTAAAGGAATGTCCCGGATGAAAGAGTACTAAAGAGATAATAGCAAGCCAGGTGTGGTGACTCACACCTATTATCTCAATACTTTGGGAGGTCAAGGTGGGAGGATTGCTTGAGTCCAGGAGTTTGAGACCAGCCTGGGCAACATAATGAGATTCCATCTCTACAAAAAATATGAAAATTAGCCAGGTGTGATGGCGCATGCCTATATTCCCAGCACTTTTAGAGGCCAAGGTGAGTGGATCACCTGAAGTCAGGAGTTCGAGACCAGCCTGGCCAACATGATGAATGAAACCTCATCTCTACTAAAAATACAGCAAGTGAGCCGGGTGTGGTGGCACACGCCTATTGTCCCAGCTATTCGAGACGCTGAGGTGAGAGGATTGCTTCAGTGTAGGAGGTAGAGGCTGCAGTGAGCAGTGATCGCACCACTGCACTCCAGCCTGAGTGACAGAGCAAGACCTTGTCTCAAAAAATAAAAACAAAAGATGAGACGTGAGCGCTAAGTGCAGTGTGGGATCTTGGATTGGGCAGGCAGGGCTGCTGTGGAAGGCAACGCAGAGGTGACTGGTGAGATTTGAATGTGGATTGTGTGTTAGATAATATTATATAAACATTACATTTTCTGAGAGAGATCCAAGATGGCCGATTAGCAGCAGCTCAGGATTGTAGCTCCCAGTGAAAGCGCAGAGAGCGAGTGGACGCTGCACTTTCAGATGAATTTTTGGTGCCCACAGACCGGGAGATTCCCAGCGGAGGAGGCACACGGGTCACCAGCGTGCCTTTTTTGGCCGGTGTGGCTGTTTTGCCGGCACCCCAGCACAACGCTTCTCAGTGTGGAGTATACAGGATGGGGTGCTCTTTGGGTTGGGCTCGGCTGGTCCCATCCCCACAAGGAGAACAGCAATTGGAAACGCTGAGGACTGAGAGTTTCACAGCAAGCACAGCCGAACTGGGAAGGTCCAGCTCTGTGGGGAAGAGGCGTCCGCCAAAGGAAAACTAAGAAACAGAGAAAA